>VMBQ01010776.1:7771-24908 GCA_007657795.1 Dreissena rostriformis | reverse complement strand
TAAAGTCTCCACCAATAATGATAGATTCATGTGTGTTCTGATAGGAGATTTTCAAAGTCTGAAATATTGATGTATCGTCTTTGTTTGGCACGTATATATTAATTAGACTGATGTTATTGTTTTTCATTTTTATTCTCAGTAATTGAATAAGCCCTTCTATTGGTTCTACATGTTCTATTACATCGTAGCTCAATTGTGAATTGATTATGATTCCAACTCCTTTAGAGTTGGAACAGTTACCACTTAAAACAGTTCGCCCTCCCATTGTTTTTGCCAATTATCTTTTTGAATTGTGAAATGAGTTTCTTGGAGAAAGCATATATCGAATTTGTTATTTAACCATTTAAACACCTGCTGACGTTTGTATTAATATGTTGTTAAGCGCTGATCACATGCAATCAGTTTAGTCAGTTTATTAGTACACTCAGCACATTAACAAATGTGATATTAGGTAAAATAATACAAATAACCATATTGTTTGTGTAATTAAATAAGAGTTGAGTTATTTAACAAAAATCCAATGTTTTTCATCACAACAAAACGGTTAATGGCTATATTTACACTGTTAAGGCATGCATGCATTGGTAACATATATTGGTTCATTTGAGCCTTAATACTTATAGCAATCATAGAATCATGTGCAACTGGAAGACAACTTCATAATGTACCAAAGAATGCCCAGTGATCATTACCAACAGAGATGTCGAAGAACAAAAGTGGCAGCTATATTTTAACGCAAATACATTTAATATTTATTGTCGTAAGAAGATTTGTCCGTATTATTTCTTCTTACCATGCTTACTGGCTGGAATGTTTTTAGGAAAGGCATCCTCTGCATCATTGGGATGACACGCCAATGTCTGACATGCCAATGTCTCTCGTTTATCCGTCTGCAAACCAGGTCTGAGTTCGGGTCCTGAGAAACAAAGTTTGTCAATAAGCAGTGTATGTTTTCACAACTTAAAGGTTGACTATAGGTAAACGGTTGTATATTTCAGCATTTCGATGCCATATACATTATGATTTCAGAAAAAAAGAATCAAGAAGTTAGTAATTTAAGCACATGAAACCGGATTAAAGCGTTAAATCCAACCACAACACTCAGATATAAAAAAAACGTGATTGCTAAAGTAATATACTGGTCAAGGACCAATAGCCAAAAAGGACCAATAACCGAAGAGCACGTATAATTTAGTACAAACTTTTCAATCTTGTCTAATGAGAATACAATTATTTGCAGAAACACATGCCCGTGCGTTTTGTACATTTCCAACTGGTTCTTTTAAGCATTTATAGAAACACAATGTTTATTCGCTTTTGCAAACAAGTGTAATGTCATACTTGGCTTGCAATTTCCGTTTAAGAGTGCGAATAAGCAGAACTTAAACATGTTGGAGACATGTTATGGGTTCGGCATTTTATTGTTAAGAATAAAATCGATAACACATAATTGCTGTTCATACTTATTATTTATTTTTAATTTAAATATATGTTCCCAAGTCTGCTGTTGTAATATGTGATAATTATCCATTGACATTCTATGCAAAATCGTCGCATCGCTACAACTTGTTGTGTGTTCATTTAATAAATGGTTATGGATTTGCACAGGATGAAACCAATAAATAAATGTGTTTGCAATTCAGTACATTAAAAACGTGTTGAAGGAAAAATGCATAATTCATCTTGAAAGTTTCACACACATTTTTTTGTCTTTGGATATAGGTCCTTACTTTGGCAAACATGTCATTATTTTAAGGCCTTATTTCGGGCCTCATTATATACTGGACTCCTCATGATAACAACCGAAAGGTTTATGATATTATAAGAAGGAACACTGACCGCGATTCAGTTTCATTACAATAAAGAAAAATCAGACAGATTTTTATATAAAGAAGTAAAACTCCAGAAGCTGCAGCAGAATTGCGTTTCTAGCATACACACCTTCGTGGTCCTTCATTTATGGCAAGGAACCAATTGCCAAAACGGTACAGTACGGCACAAAACGAAACAACATATACACATAGTAGAATAAAGCAGGGGTCACCGCCTTGGAACGGTCAATGCTAAGCACAGGGGGTTCAAACCGGTTAACCTCAACCTCACACTTGGCCCAGCAATATGTATGTCATATTTTCATTCGGCTATTATGAAAGGTCTCCTTAACCAGTACAGCTTGCAAACATTCACATGACAGTGACATTTATTCATATATGTTTTAAAATGTACCATTCCATTACATGCTTGGCTTCACTCAGTTGTAAAAAATAACAATTACATTCCCAATCAACTACTCTTATGGTCTGTTTTAATTAGTGAAAAAATAGCATTACAAAAACTAAGATTAATTTAGGTAAAAATTCAATTGCATTTTCAGGGTTAATGTTAGCAAACTGTATACCGGTATATAATCTTATTGATTTTTTAATAAATACCTTCTTTGGGAAAAATAGCGGGTGATTGTATCATTCCAGCCTCAGAAGTAGAATTCTAAAACACATAAGAAAGATGTATGTTTAAAGAAATAGAAACACAAAATACAAAATGTATAGTTTTTCTTAAAATGTTGCATTTTCATTGAAAACAAAAACATTCATTTTCTATATCAGACAACAATACTTTGAAATATGAAATGATAACAACTTAATATAAGGAATATACTAAAGATGCTTGGGAATGAATAAATGTGTTTGAATATTATTCATCAATATCTGCATTCACAGTTCCCCAAATCTGTCCCTGCTTCATTAAACAATCTAAAAATGTATGCACCCAGAGATGCAGAAAAGGCGTCAATATGTGCGTTTGGTGAGAGACTTTTTAATATTACAAGCCTTCGGAAAAAATATGTTATCCTTTGATCTTTAAATCAATATGGGTCGCTCTTCCCTCATCAATTAGCAGGATACTAATTGTTATGATCCTTAGCATTCTCTTGATATTGTGCGGAAACAATACTGTTCAAAGCCCCCTTAACAATGACCTAAGGAACTCACCTTAACTTTGAGCTTATTGGGACAGCAAAGATGGCCATCTTGTTTGACATATTTCTTTTTGAGCCTCTTTATGAAAACGTAAAAGCCTAAAACATTCAAAAAGATATTGAATTCAATTTGAGGTTTATAAAAAAAGGAAAACAGGGTTTAATCTGAAGTTGGAAACGTTATAAACCTCTAATGAGTGCATATGCACAGTTCAGTGTCACAGTAAATTTGTATCCACAGTTAACAGTCAATGCAAGTTTTGCTTACATTTATAACGATTGACACTGCACTTCACACACCAATAATACTTTCATTGTAAATTTAAAAGATACCCAACATGTTTGGTATTGCTTAGGAATTTGTTTTGCACAGTTAAGCAATATATTGTAAATGACAGTCAATTCGCAATGACATAAATGGCAACCGGACCGACGCAATTATTAGTATAAAGTCATATTCCATGTAATCGCATCTTTACATTGTATTTTATATTTGCAAAACTTATGCATAATTTGACTCCTAATCATGAACCATTACTGAGTATACAAAATACTTTATAACGAAAATAACCGTCTGAATTTCTACTTATTTATTTAATAATAATTAGTATTTATAAATAAAACATAGATTCAATAATATTTTAAGTACAAAAAGGGAAAATCCACAAAAATTGTCGGGACATTTAACCTCAAACGGGACTGTCTCGTCGGAACACCTGAAACGACCTTCAGGTCATCTTTTCTTTAGGAACTAGTTTGTATAGTTCTAATAAAACCTCAATGGGGACAGCGGTATTCCCATCGAACATGCATAAATCATATAACGCGATGTGCGAGCTTCAAGAACACTTCAACTAATCGTCAAATAAAATAAAACTAAGATTGATGTCACGAGTACAAACTATTTTCTAAACCTCTGACGAAAACGAAAGTAAATTAATGTGGCAAATTAAATTGTATTTTTCTGCATTCAATTTGTTGGATATACAAAATACATATACACTATCAATAGGACTGTTTCAGTTTCAAACACCACCTGCACCACTCTCTTAATGCAAAACAAAATATGTTTGCCATTTAAAAAGTGTGCAAACAGGATATCATATTTGAGGGTCATCTGACAGCCAAAATTGTTTAAAGCCGGTTATTGCATTTTCAGTATGATCATGATTTGTATAAAACAATCGTTTAACATTGAATAAAGACGCAGAATGACTGTCAGTTGCTGGTATCACAGCATCGTTTTGTGTTGTAGCCATTCGCCCAATCGCAATTAGTCTGTAATATTATTTTTTGTTTGAATTAAGTTTTACGCCACACTATTTGCATAAAGATCTCAATAGTTAGTAACCGTGTGATTTTTTGTTATCCAGCCATGAAAGCAAATTTAACAGCAAACACTATTTACCCAGATACTAAATACACCACCATAGAATTAAAATAATAATAAATTCCTTTGTAAAATTTATATCTTTCAATAATCTTTTCAAAACAATTTAGGGTTGAGGTATGTTTGTTTGTAAGGTGAGGTCGAATAGTCCCTAACACAGAATTCATTTGTTTAGCTTTTTATTCGTTAAATGTAAATTGTGTTTAATCAATGATCATTCAAGTTCTTGATTTACAAGTAATATTCACTTTTCATCGATATTTAGGATTTTTACATCAGATTTTGGAATGATGGGTAGTTTCATTTTACTTCCCAACAAATGAAGCATTTTTTTGTATTGAGAATGCGTTGTTTTAACGGACACTTTTTGAAGACCTTTGTATTGAAATGTTGAATGCTAAAATCAAAATTCTAAAAACAAACAATCATTCAAACAAATTGTATCCACACACTTACCTGATAAAAGAGCAACAATTGCTATGATACAAACTAAAGTAATTGTGACATATCCGGCGATAACATATGTATATACTCCATCTGGAGATGTGCCTGAAATAATTAATTAAAACATTAAGTATATAGTAATCTAGTTAGATATTAAAAGTTTAAAACGGGTTGTAAAGGTATGCTTTCTATGGAAATATAAGATCTACGTGTTAATGAACGCTTTCTTTTAAGACATGTGTATGATTACTATATTATGATATTAGCAGAAGACGAGAATATTTTTAAATGCAGTCATTCGAACATTTGAATAAACTTACAAATGAGAAATTCGGCATGTTAAGCAAATAGAATATTAAGTAACACAGTTTTGTCAATACTAGTTTATTCAAGATCTATGTCACTTATGTAGGGTAACCGTTTTGAAAACGTATGCATACATAATTTAAAAATGTGTGAGCATAATGTACACGTGTACCTGCTTCTCTAGGCCTATGTATGAAGAGTAATTAAAATCTTTAATTGTTTATCTAACACACCACATAATTTTATTTTGCCAATAAACAAAGATAATGCAAGACATTTAAAATAAGGATGACAATACAAACAAAAGCTTTGTAACAAACATGACTACTAACCCCTTACTGCTTTGTTAGCTATGTTAATGGGCAAATAATTCGGGAATGTGGGAAAAGGCGTCTTCCTCATCTACACATTCGTTCGCTTTACAGAACTTAAGTGGACAGAGAGACCAATAGACTAACAGATTGACTCCATTATAAACGCTTCCTGCTCGGGTGTAATAATCGAGAAATTTTACAAATAGAAATGCTATGAAAAGAGAGTAACTTACTCAGTGTTCTGTACGGGGGCTTTGGCGACGTAGTCACAGATTCTGTTGATGGTGAACTTGAAATTCAAAATAAAGATATGCTTCATCTTAGATGACTGTATATCGACACTTAAACGGAATCTATCACAGTTTGGTAAATAACGATTTACAAAAGAATTTTCAAAGATTAATGAAGAATGTTTACATTATACTTTAACAAGCGAAATAACACTCTTGACCCCATGTTAAAAATATCAGTTCTGCAATATATAGTTGTCATTCCAAATCGGTAAATTAACCAAGAGTTTGTAACGATTATTACACAAATAAGTATTACTGATACAGTGTTTATTATTCACTGAATAATATGAAGCTAGCGTGGTGCAGTGGTAAAAGTGGTAGCGCACTAGCTTTTGCTTCGAGAGGGCCCGAGTTCCAATACCGGGGAAGGAAATATCTTAAATTACCTTTTTACTGGCTGTTGTAATAAGTTAAAACTATTCAAAACAATATTGATTTGTGAACGTATTTCATGACATTAAAAATATGTGGACAAGTCCCTTAAAGCTTCAGACAAGGCCTTATAATTTAAGATTTTGTTCTGAACAACATAATGAAATTCCAAACACAAAGTATATTTCTATGCTTTAACAATAACATTATAAAACCTATTGCATCTAATATGGGAGTATTTATATGTTTCTTTAAGTCTACTTACTTCAGCTGTGAACAAATGTCTGACAACTGGTTCCGCACATATCCACCAGGACATTTTGGAATGCATTTATAATCTGAAAAAAAAAACTCATAATAAAAGTCCCGAGCCACAAAGAAGACAATCAATTAATATAAATGGAAATGTATAAGAAGGAAAATCAATGGGGACAAGAAGTGTGATTCAACGTTTGGTTAATTCCAGAATTACCAAATTGTCAAATTATGCAAAGAACTACTTGAAAACAAGGCAGTCCAAGAGATAGCGTAATCTCCCCACTGAGATTCTTTTAACGCAAAGTGGTGACCATGTATTTGAGTACGGTGACCAACTCATCCCTTCTGCACATTGTCTTAATGTCCTTAACATTTTTCGAGTTCCATGACCTAATCAATTTTATCAAAATTCTTCAAAGAGTAAAGACGATATGACGCAGATACGAGAACAGAAATTCACACTTTTGACCTTCAATTATAAACTGGCCTTGAGCAAATGTAACTCACACATTCCTTCTGCACATTGTCTCAATAAAAAAACTTTCTCGCCAAGTTTTATTAAAATCCTTCGAAGGGAATAGGACGTATAGAGCTTGACATTAACTTTGAAATCGACATGTCCATTCCTGAAGTTATTTCTCCAGACCTTTAAATGTAACTTAACATACTATTATAAAGTAAGTTTTCACTTACTTTACAAAACAATATAGTTATATGGTATGACCAGAAAAGTGTCTCCTTAAGTTGTTCCTCAATCTATCTTTATACTCAACACAAATCAATCATGCAAATGATTTATAAACAAACAAAAGTGACTAGCAATGCAGAATGAGTATCAACTGTTAACAATGAATAAAAATATCACGTAAATAAACCGCAAGCGAGAATCACATTATTTCTTTAAGCTCTACATGCCATATTATCAAAATTTGAGAAACTTTGGTAAAATCTCACATGAAAACAGTTAGCTGAACAAGTGGTTCAGGTGAAATGTCATTGAAATCTATTTATTTTTTATCTGATCATAAGTGGGTGCAATAAAACACCTTTTTGAGGATGTTAAAATTTAAAGCGCACGATCTTTAACATAATCAATAACCGAAAACAGGTTTATTTTTGCTATTTCATCATATAACTATTTCTTTAGAGTAAGGAAATACATATTGTTATTTTAAAATGCATGGATACATTCACTTCTACATAAGTAAATTGAACCGAATTAGTTGTGAACAAGGATACTTGTTGGCTTGTGAACGGTACCCATTATAAGCAAACCACTAAAAGGTAAAAACACACTATTTACAAACAAGAGGGCCATGGGCCCTAAGGCGCTCACCTGAGAGCCAAAGGAAAAATATTATTCTGAGAAAGCTTGAGCTGATTCATGAAGACCTAGTTTTTATTTGACCTAGTGACCTTGTTTTTGAGCTCACATGAACCAATTTCAATCTCAGCCGAGTTTCATGAAGATTGGCCAATAAATGTGGCTAATATAGCGTCAACAAGTTTTCACAATAGCCATATAAAGAAAACTGACCACCCCCCCACCCCCCACCGGCGGCCATGTTTTTCAACAAACCGGAATAATTTTCAAACTCGACCGCAAGATGTCATTAGAACAAGTCTTCTGAGTAAGTTTCATTTAGATTTCACTAAAAATATGACAAAGTTCTAGAGTGCTTACAAAGCCTCACTATAGCCATATAAGGAAAAATGCCCCGCCCCCTGTGGGCCATGTTTGTCGACGAATCATAACCATTTACTATCTCGTTCAAGATATCGTTGGAACACATATCATGACTTACTTTCATGAAGATTGGAACACATATTCTGATTTACTTTCATGAAGATTGGACACTTAATGTGACCCCTAGAGTGTTAACAAGGTTTTACTATAGCCATATCAGGAAAACTGCCCCGCCCCCTGGCGGCCATGTTTTTCAACCAACCAGAATCACTTTCGAACTCGTCCAAGATATTATTGGGAAACATGTTCTGACTAAGTTTCATGAAGATTGGACAAATGTGGCCTCTAGAGTGTTAACAAGGTAAATGTTGACGACGGAGGACGGACGAATGGCGACGCACGGCGGAGGACGCACGACGGACAAACGGCGATCACAAAACCTCACCATGAGCACGTTGTGCTCATGTGAGCTAAAAGACAAGTAGCATAAATCAGGCCTTACTCAGTGAAAGCTCCATTCCGGGTCCACAATCTGTCTTAACACAATCCTGCTCGTCATAGAAGCAATATTCTCCTTCATCAAATTCTTCTTTGAAATATGGCGCGTATCCTGCCCTTGCGTCGCAACGACAGAATCCATGATACTCTGTTTGAACATCCCACGCTTGCTTTTTCCGCTCAGGTCCACAGTCTATCTTGTGGTTTTCCTTAGTGCAGTGGTTCCATTTCAAATCGGGACACTGCGAGAAAGTTGCGGACATTCGGCTGTTGCGGTCGTTGTAGAAATGTTTATCGACGCATGGAATGCAGAAAACTTCTGCTCGAGTGTTTGGGACTGTTTTTGTGTTAGTGAAAGATATAGCTGGTTCTTCACCTATTTGAAAAAACAACAACAATATAGCCAGAATTTAATCTACAGCCATATAGTAATCACTATAAAAACATACAAATGATAACAAGAGTATTGTCAAGCAATATGGTTCCCTACCGACGAAACTCCACCGTTTTCAGCAATATTTCTAGTATATTTTTTGCCATAGCAACCAGAATTCTTGAAGTAGGAACAAAATGAAATGGCGTGCATAATCTCAATATTACCATCTGTCCATGTTTCAAGTTTCATGAAAAAAAATATGAAAAACTTTTAAAGTAATCGCAGTATCCACCATTTTCAGCAATATTTCTAGTATATTTGTTGCCATAGCAACCAAAAGTCTTGACGTAGCAACAAAATGAAATGACGTGCATTATCTCCATATTGCCAATATGAAGTACTTTTAAAGTTATCACAGGATCCAGAAAAGTGTGACAGACTGACAGGCTGACTGACCATACCATAAGTCCCCTTCGGTTTTACCGGTAGTGGAGAATAAAATTATCGTTGAAGCAAAGGCAATTATAAACAAGAGATTCAAGACAGATCACTTGAATATTCTTTCTAAGATAAGATGTTAAAATCCAAGAAGCAAAATGATGAGTTGTTCTTGCTACCCTTACACTGAATATGTTCATGTCTAATTTGCAAAAGTTTGAGTCTTGAGCCACTTTGGAATTGAATCGACCAGCAATTCATTATTAATCATCCAAGAGGATTGAGTGGGAGACAACTGCGTCAACTGATAAACAGATACGATAGTTTCCAACTTTTCTTTGACATTTTAGCATGAACTTTCATTAAAATAGAAAGGCGCGAAATAAATAGAAATTAGTAATCTAAGTAAACAACATTCGTTTCCGAGAAAATAAATATTATTAATTTATATTCAGAAATTAATAAGTCCTATTTCTTAATGTATGTTAATAATTGAAAAAATACTGGTATTTCTTGATAAATAATTTGTCATTTATATAATTCACACTTTATATCATCAGATAAAACAAGATTAAAAGCCCACTTTTAACTGAAGCTCGGGAAATGCCCTATAAAATTATATAATACCCTTTAGAGCGCGGGGTGAAACAGGTGAAATATTCATTCGGGTCAGCCTGTTAAAAAGGACGTTTTCGGGTGGTTGGGTCATGGCAGGTTTTTAATAAGTTAGTACAAATAAATAACATTAAATAACGCGTATTTTTAGAGCACAAGATACATTGAGATGTCCATATTATAGACTGTAAATTTGTATTATATGAAGAAGAATTAAAAGAAAAATAATTAATTAACAAGATGTGTTTGTGAAACACTATGTCCCCTTTTAAGCAATTTTGACCCATATATTTGACCTTTGACCTTGAAGGATGGCCTTGACCTTGACCCTTCACCACTCAAAATGTGCAGCTCAATGAGATACACATGCATGCCAAATATCAAGTTGCTATCTTCAATATTGCAAAAGGTATGGCCAATGTTAACGTTGGCGCAAACCAACCAACAGACCAACCAACAGACCAACCAACCAACAGACAGGGCAAAAACAATATGTCCCCCAGTATAGACTGGGGGACATAAAAAATGATTGATAAAACGATTGATAAGACACTCTACTGCATTTTATTATCTATGATCTATTTAACCATGTATTTTCCCCTTTTGAAAACTGCGACCCCACTCGCTGTCGTTGGCAAAAATGTTTTCGATCCGCGAATCCCGTTCTTTTTATTGGAGTCCTTCTTAAGAAAAGTTAAGTGCAATTTGACAAAAAAATCAGACGGTAAAGTACCCTTTAGTAAAAAACCTTATCTGGATCCGTAATGAGATCTGCACAAGAAATATACAAAAGGGAAAACCTAAAAAAAAAAAAGAGGAAGACATACAAGTTGTTTTTGTTCTTACATTGTGCACTTACCATCACTGCTCTCAAAACATCACAAGAAAATTAACACAGCAAAATAACTCTTTAAAATAATTATGGTACTTTTCCACCGCACTTCTTCTCTCGTCCGCTTTACCCAAATCTTATCACCAGCATATTTATTTGTGTTGCAAACCTTGTTAAACAATTAACTGGCTTATTAACAAACTTAAAACATACATGAAAAATAAACGTCATTCAATAACCGAAAACTTAATATGACGTCAGTTAGTAAAGGTCAAACAGGTTAAAAGACCATCTGCAAATTTGCAATCACAGAATATTTTAACGTTGGAAAAATACTAGCATTGTTCAAAATTAACTAGAATTTACGAGAACAAGGGTCTTATTTTCAGCCCTGCAAAAGTTCAATTTGTTCATGAGACATGCAACGTAGATTGCACTATGTATGCAATCCAAGACATGGACCTGATATAAGGTATCATTCTGAGTTTCATTGCAAAAGATCCATTCCTTCACGAGTTATTTACCAGAAATTATACTATCACATATAATGCCATGTTTCCAGTGTAATACAACCTTCATGGGTGGCTGATGAGGTATATATCAAACTAAAGACTTAAAGCTTTTTGAGACTGGGAGGAATATGACATACCGTATTCTCAATAGTCTGGGGTTTAACATCTGGACATATTTTAGACCCTCAGTGTTACGTGGGAAGACTTTGTCATGTCATTTAATAGACATACAGCATGCCGCTCTGAGAGGATCTAGATTTTATAATTAGCTATCAGATGGGGTAATAAGGCCCCACAAAATAACTTGTTTTATTCTTCTGGTAAACTCTGCTGTTCCCGGGTAAAATATTAAAAGGAATGCATGTATGCCAAGAAAATCATACCTGGTCTGCACTGCTTAGGAATGGCACAAGCACTGACAAATCTATGTTCAGAATCAGAACGTCCATATTCGCGGGCACAGTGGTACTCGTAAGGCAGTGGACAGTTCATCAATTGTGCCGCACAGAACCAATCACACGAACCTTCGTTTGGACAGGGATTTTTGAACCTCTTGTACTGAAAAACATAAATACGATTTTGTGTGGACGGTCTTCTCAAATGATTGTATTTAATATACATTTAACTTGTATTAGTGTATAGTGTACACAGTCCGTTTATTGCACCAAATAGTAGGAGTTGGGTATTTAATGTCAAATAATTGATATATTTTATATTTAAAATGGAAAAATCTCATATCACCTTACATATCAAAATAATATGAAAATAGCTGATAGCATTTTCATACTGAATATACACAAATATATATAGCGCCATGCACCTTCTTGCTTTTTACTCCTCAACTTGCTTCCTCTGAAGGTAACACATTACGTGCGAATCTTGTTTAAAAATTTATAGTTGTCTTATATAATGATATGAAAATTCTTTGGTCAAGGTCACTTAGCAAATTATTAGAAAATATCATCAAACTGGTACGACTTTTCACCCTGCCCATTGCTTCAAAAATCCTCTTTTTAGCAGCTACATGTACCTTTTGTTATCCCAGACCTCTTTTATTCAATAGTTCCTTAGCTAAGAAATGTTGCATGACTACTCTACTATAAAAACATGAGTACACAGAGGTTGAAAATCTGTCTATGACACGTTACCATAATGTGACCACATGCTTTTAAACACTGGAAATCTGGCACATCTGAACTGAACTGCATCTGAAATGAACAGTCAGATGAATTTAATAAACAACCAGTTACAAAGTAGCATATATTAAAAACAATGAAAGTGTTATCAAGTTAGCATGTATTCACTACATCAAAGCAAGTAAGGCCCTTAGATAATATTAAGATACATCATATTTCACTGTGTTTATATAAATAATATTTCCAAACAGATAGCTCTATATAAAATGTTTCACTAAATGTTTATCAAAACACTAATTTATTAGACGAGAACCCTCCAACACATGCAGTGATCATACGATTTCTCTTGTAGCATGGGTGTTTTCATTTCAGTATATGAACTTTGTAGCTCAGAGTGTATCACATTATGTATAAAATATTAACTGATTTAGTAAATAATTGTCACATAATATACATAACAATGACTGATTAAACAAATCTCAAACAAAATGAGCTTCAATAAATAAACACAGTTCAACTAAACTGACTAAGTTATGATTGACGCGACGAAATTGTAAGATAAAGAAAATGTGACAACCTGATCAGTAGAAGTATGGCCTTAGATTTACGTTTAATTCGATAATCGTGATGGGCAGTCCAGGACTGCAAAATGCATACGGTAAGTAGAGAAGTTATCTTGTAGCATCATGTTTCATGAACATACTGAACATGTAAGGAATGGCGTTGACCAGCAATCGTATACCGATCTTTTTCTATCAAAGACTATCATGGTAATTTATAGTGATGAATGTTAACACTCTGACTGTGAAACATACCAATATAGGCATGCACGAAAACATAGAAACATTTCTAAGAACTAGCAAAACATACATACCATCAGTAAAAGCAAGCCAACCGTTAGACAGTTTTTGCGGGATGTAAACATAGTTGCAGTCTGTCAAAAAAAGATAGGATAATAGTTAGTACAGTGATCGGAATGGGTGATCAAACTAGGAGAGTCACATATAATAACTTACAAATGCAGTTTCTCAAAATCATATTTGTAAATTAAATTCAAGATTGAGTTAATTTTCCTATCCAAATCTATAGATGGAACCTCAGTCAAATAATTTTGAAAACACTTATTCTCAATCTTAAAATATTTTTAGCAAAAACAAACCTACACCAATTTCACAATTTAAGTCAAGACGATGCAATTTTCCAAATTCCAAAGGGCCCACAATGGTGAAAAACCCACTGTTCTGTACTCTATTTTTTCTTCTATCATGTTTTAAATCCATGTTCTTCTTATTACATAACCTATTGAAAACCTTTAATATAAATATGGCTTCCATAAAGGTCAAGGTTGTAAGCATGAATACTTCCAAGTGTATGATATTGGAGTCGGGTTACAGTTCTTGCTTTCCAGTTTAAATAATGTTAGTAAGTTACCCCAATACCTCCATCAATCAGTAGTAAATACATGCTCTGCATGACATATATTTTATGCATCATTTTGACTTTGAACCCGAGACCTGTAATGTGGTTATATTGTGTTAAACGCAATCTCGCAGACATCTTTTCACTTTATCATACAAGTCATTTAAAAGTAAACTATTTTTTTATTGGACAGACACACTATGTTGTGTTTTGATTCATTTCAGTCTCATAGAACCTGACAGAAAAGCTGTTGCTCAAACTATTGTTTTGTGGGACAGAAAAATATGTTGTGTCTTGATTCACTTCAGTCTCATAGAACCTCAAACAAATAGCTGTTGCTCAATCTAACCATGAATGAATGTAAAGAGATTCATTTCACTTTTATGGTGTTATATATTATCGATATGTTCCATACTCGATACATATGATGTGGACATTATGATACTTTTCTCCGAGCAACGATATGTAAATCTTAAGGGATGCTTTATCTTTAATGTTTTCAACTTCATACACGCTCATTAATTGTATTGATCCAACTCCCAGCTTTGTGAACCTAAGGGTCCCTTGGTATGTGCTTATAAAGGATCAATCATTCAAATGGAAGAAGAACTATATTCCCAATGAATCAATACAGAATAAAGTAATGAATTGACAGCGTCCTAAATTAAACGCATTACCTATAAATTGATTTTTATTTTATTACTTTTCATCTATAGATGTAGCAAAATAAACGCAACGAAATAGATTTTCCTAATATTTCCTTCTTTTTCATGTTTATCCATTGATTGAAATCTTAGACAATAACGTGATAAAGGCTAGCATACTCTGTATAAAAAAGATCATACCATTATACTTTCACGTTAATCTGAGTAACGCTGCTCTCCCTTTATTAAATTAACATGTACAGTGATTTGTGTATAGCGGATTTTAGTGAGTAACGGATTCGCGACTTTCCAATAGACCAGAATGCCGTTCAAAACTGATGACTTCCGGTTTCATCGTAATTCCGCTAATGCCGTTCTAAACGCAAATCGTCAATCCATCGTTTTAGGTAAGAATATCAATTATCATTTAAAATAATATTGGAAATAATTGTTGGGTGTGTTTGATAACTGGTTTTCATATGTATACAATTTATTTTTATTTAAATGTGTTGTTAGCCGTATGAATAACTTTTGTAATACACAGTAATCAATGTTTATGGTGGGTGGGGAAAAGCATATTGAAATTGATTTATTGAAAAATAGAACTGGTTGTAGAATTTAACGACTATAGCAATACGGCTGTAAAAACAATACATTTATACGTATCCGATTTGTTTTTTAATATTTATTTATTACATTTAAAATGCTGGGCTATATTTTATGGTAAACAACACAGTCACTGGGCATATGGTAGGTTCTGGCTGATTCGTGGGTTCTGGTTGATTCGTGGGGAACGAAATCGCGNATAAAATATGTGTGATGTAACATCTTTATGAAAATTACCCACGACTCAACCAGACTAGAGCATATACTGGCTTTTTAATGTAATACATGTATTGCCACTTTGCAGCTGAACTTGTTATTTCTATTTACTGAAGGACACTTGTGAAGTAAGATTTTAATACCAAGATTAAAATTTATATGACTACACTATATTAAAAAATAGTTTTTGTATATAAGATAATTGTCTATTTTAAGATACTGGATGCCACATAGACCATGGATGGAGTGCCAACTTCTATTACACCTACAAGGATTCAACATATCAGACAGGCCTTCTCTTGCGCACCACACCGTAGAACAGGAAATGACTAAAAGGGTCTGATAACAGTCATAAACATGTCAATTAACTCCAAAGAGATTCGTAGCCTAGAAAACATTTTTTATGGAAATGATTTAATATGATGTGATATACAAGTTCGGAAAGACTTGGCCTTTCCTTCGAAGTTTAGTTATATATATTGTGACGGAAGGAAAAGTGCAGACCTATGGTTTCTTGAATTTTGCAGATTTTGTTGGGTAAACATAATGTTTATTGATGTAATATTTTAGTATAGTGTGTCCTTAACGAAAGTAAGAATGCTCAGAAACCAAATTGATGCGTACCATGTAAAATAATAAAAGCTGCAACTCGTGATTTAGTGAATAACGGACATGTGGTGACCCATATTCAGGAATGTGGGGATTGTCACAAACTTCATATAAACTCAATTGAAGTTGTCCAATATGTATCATAACAACTGAAACTTACCAAGAAATATACAGTTGGAAAATGGTAAATTCAATCAGAAGAATTAAAAAAAAATCTGTTTCATATGTAAATTTAAACAATCAGCACTCGATTGTATAAACAGTTAAACCGGCGGTTAACCACATACCGGCGGTTAAAAGTCGGTAACTTGTTGGTTACTGTCGGTAAGCGTTTGTATAAAATTTGGTAAGTTATACCGATCGGTTAAAACCCAGTTAAAACATACCCTGCTTCTCTAGTTGGGTAAGTACAAGTAACCGAGAGGTAACTTCAAAAAATGGCCAATTCGCGCGACATTATAGAAACTAACCATCGACGACCTTAACAATTTCGACGAGTAAACAGTCAATTTGCAGTGAATTGAAGCGACTGACACTTTATTTGACTTAATTTACAGGGAAATACCTTTTCCGACCTCGGACGATGATCTTAAGGGGTGTTGCGGCAGTTTTTTTAACCGAGGATATATTTATAGCCACACCGATGCTATTCTCACAACCCAATAGTTTTGTTATCAGAATCATCACAAATTAATGACCGAGTAGGTTCATAATAGGTACTCAGTGGTTCGATCCCAGGTGCGGTTAACTTTTTTTTTTCTTTCTTTTATTTCATTCTTGTTTTTTTCCCGGAGCTCGTTAGTCCTGTTGTTTACATTAATCAATTTAAAGCATTTAATCACAAACTTCAAAACATGCCGAAATTTGACAACAAGTCCCTGTTATTGATGATTAAGATTGAGTTTGATACTGTATGGTCTTATGTTTGTGATTAAATATTGAATTTGTGTTGTGTTTTTTTTTGTAAACTGTTGTGACCCCAATTAAGATTGTAAACAATCAATAATGTTTAAGCATATCTCTAACAGTCTATGTACCGGTACTTGGGTTTCGCCTAATTGCTGTATTTTAGGAAATTTGACATAGACGGTAGGGATAGTTAAACAAAAAAATCTCTGTTAAAAGTGCGGTGACCCCCCTTTTTTATTTTTGTTTTATGATAACAATACGTAGATGAACATATTTGAGCAGT
>VMBQ01010775.1:0-25600 GCA_007657795.1 Dreissena rostriformis | reverse complement strand
GCGATATATCCAAGGCGTTCGACCGAGTTTGGCATCGAGGTCTTTAATTCAAACTTAAACATAATGGCATAAGTGGAAATATACTACATTGGATAGAGAGTTACTTGTCCAACCGTACCTAAAAAGCATTTGTCGGCTCAGCAAAGTCGCAGTCATTAGAAGTAAATGCCGGTGTCCCCAGTTCTCAGTATTAGAACCGTTGTTTTTCCTGATTTACGTAAATGATATTGTAGAAAACCTTTTAAGTATTACCCGACTGATTGCTGATGATACTTCATTATCATGTACCACAACTGTTTTAGCTGATCTCGAGGGTATTTTAAACCATGACCTATGTCTTATTAACGTATGGGCAAAGCGTTGGCTTGTTTATTTTACTCCCCAAAAAACTGAAGCTATTCTATTCACAACACAAAAGAATACTCCTTTTCCCAAGTTAATGTTTGGTAATGTACCCGTAACATTTGTTGATGAACACAAACATCTCGGTCTCACGTTTAGCAGCGATTGAAAATGGAACAACCACATAAATAATATTCTTACCTCCGCGGCGAAAATTCTCGGCGTTATGCGTAAAGTTAAGTACAAACTCTCAAGAAAATGTATAAATAAAATATATTTCACACATTTGCGGCCACTATTAGAATATGCGTGTATTGTATGGGACGGTTGTACACTGTACGACAAGGAGTTACTTGAAAAAATCCAAAATGAAGCCGCGCGTATTGTCTTAGGCCTAACCAGATCCGTCTCACTTAGAAACCTTTACACAGAAGTTAAATGGCCAAGTCTAGAAATTCGACGAAGTTATCTTTAACTAATTAATATCTACAAAATGCATAACGGCCAGTGTCCCAATTACCTTACTAACCTTCTTCCACCAACAGTTCATGAACAATCCTCTCGAAATCTTAGAAACGCGGAAGATTATACTATTTTGTCAAGAAGAACTTTACTTTATTCACGCTCGTTTTTACCATCTGCCATTAATCTATGGAATTCGTTACCCATTGATATACGAAACATTGACAGCATTTCGAATTTTAAAACTTCATTGAAACAATTATTTCATTTATGCGAAGATAATCCCCAATACTTTTACACTGGGGAAAGACACACATCAATTCTACATGCCCGTTTAATAAATAATTGCAGCAACCTTAACTCGGACTTATTCATAAATCATTTAAAAACACTCCCCTATGTGCGTGCAAAAATGATGCTGAAAATGTTGAGCATTACCTCTTTCATTGCCATACATATCGCTTGCAGCGAATAGCTCTATTTACTGCGCTACGATCGTTTTATCCCCTTAATTGTGAGATGCTCCTTTATGGTAGGCCTTCATTGAATAATGAAAACAACACCATCATTTTAACGAAGTTAAAAAATATATTATTACGACAAAGAGATTCATTACTTAGCTTACTTTTTTTCATTTTGCTGTACAAGACTTATTGCTATCATTATAACTATTATTATTAATATTCTTTATTGTTTAAGGTATCTGTATATTTTCTATGTAATCATTATTTTTCTTTATTATTACAATCATTATTATAAATATAATTACTGCGATTTATGTTCTCAATTGTATACTATGTTAATTGTAAAATTGATACTGTATGAATGACATCATTAATATTTTATTTAAGTCTGTCACCATTACAACATGTAAAAACTAACGCAAGGGAAGGACCCCCGATAACGTTGAAGAACTTCAGGTCTAACCCTTTTCACATAATGTATGTATATATATGGACCAATGTATATATTTGTACAATGTCATTCTTTTGAAATAAAATATGTTTAAAGTTAAAGTAAAGCAACCACCCTCGGATTGGCGAGCAAACTGCTCAACCTCTCCAAAGCGTCTGTGAGGAACCTACTGAGCTTGCTGCATACTTGGGGTGAATACCAACCGCAACGATGACCTCCGGTGGGAAACTGTCAACATCTCTTGAAGATGGGTAAGTTTCTGGGTCGCAGAAACTAGCCACCACGTGTTTGAGCTTTTCACCACCTGTAGCTCAACTTCCCAAGGCCACAACGTCCTCTATGGTGCCATGAATAACAGCGGCACGTCTGAGCTGATCAAGATGAAAATGGCTATCCATTGCATCTGGGAGTGACTCAACCGCGGGACAATCCTGGGGACAAGCAAACTGCTCAATCCAAAAAGCACGATAACTGGGCTGCAGCAAGGCCGCCAACAGGTACAAGGCTCTCCAATGTAATAGTCCTGCGACACTGTTTACGGGCGCTAGATTTGTTCCTCCAGGTATCTCCAAAAAGCTTCCAAGGTTGGCCAAGCATATGACCTCGGACGTACCGTCTCATATGACTTCAGGAAGTGTTGGGCGTTAACCAGGTCCAGTAGGTCATGCAGGACCCGGTCTGCCAAGTAACCATGTTGCAACCTGCAACATTGCTCTTACCCGCATTCCCTGAACGGTGTCGCTCGGACTAGCCAACTTTCCATCTAAACCCGTTGGCACGTGCTTGCTCATCACATGGATCTTCTCAAACTCCACCCAACGCTGTCACAACCAAGGACACAGCAGATCCGGTTTCTGATATGCCTCTCAACCTGGCGCCTACTCTCCAATTTCTTCTGAACCTGGGACAAACTGTCCATGGTCAGTTTCATCTTCTTTGGAATCTGACGCACTTCCCGTGGAGGTTCCGACCCGGCACCTCTTTCCGTCGCTTGACTCCATTCCTGGTCTCCTGGACGCCTCCTGGATCCTGACCGATCCCCTGCACGCCCGCTATCTTCCTTCCGACGACTCCTGGAGTCTGGCCGCTCCCCTGCACGCCGGCTACCTTCCTCCCGACGACTCCTGGAGTCTGGCCGCTCCTCTGAGCGCCGGGAACCTTCTTTACGATGACTCCTGTAGCCACTGCCTGGCTTCTCACGTGGACGAACAACCTGTTCGTCTCTTGTGGTCGCGCGACTCCGAACCTCCGGAACAGCACGTGTATCCTCACACCGAGCGCCATCGGAATCTCCAATAGACCCCCGACTCGCTGTGGCCTCCCGCTTTCTTATCCAAAGGGTGACACTCTTGGGTCTTGACAGTAGCCTCCACCTTGTCGCCGCTTGGAGAACTAACATACATCGGGCAAACTGCCGTCGATGACTTGTTATAACCCTTGCTTGGACTCGGTGTTCCCAATAGGATATCCGGGTCCTGACCTTAATAATCAGGGCGGCTAGAAGTGCCGGTTTTGTGTGGACCTGGTGACTGCAGGAACTTTTCTTCGTCAATCAATTTGTCTCCCAGGAGACAGGCCTGATCTTAACTAGATCCAACCTGCCCCAAGAAGCGAATGTCTCTCTGCCCCGCTCCTGTCCTGGAGTGTACACTTGCTCCGTTTTCTTGGGCCGTGGCGGAAGTGCGAAGACATTGACGTGTATCCAGTCCCTATCCACTATCTGGTAAGCGTCCAACGACGAAGCAAGGTTCCTCAGCCATTTCTGACCTGAGCTTTTCTTCCCCTTTGACCTTGTCTTCTGGGTTTTGGCCAAACTGACCATCCCCTCTAGAAGGTGAAGGGCATCATCCCTATCCCGGGCCATAGCCAGTCCAATCCCCAGAGCGAACTTGTCGGGGCATCGGTAGAGCTCCCCCTTGCTCAGCAACGCTGCAGCTTCCTCGACAAAAGATGCCATCGAATCTGAAACAAACAAGCAAATGGGGCAAACTGCTCCATAGATCTTTAAACATGCAAATGGGGCAAACTGCTCCATAGATTGTTAAACATGCAAACAAAACTATGAAAGGTTATTTCGACTTGCCCCACACCTGTCTATATCTAGCGCATCAGAGGGAGAAATGTTAACACAGGACCCATGGTACCATTTATCACAAAAGTCACATTGGATAATGAAACGTCCCTGAAACGGTTTTTGACAGACAAAGTACAATTTCTCATCTTCAATCGTGTCCTGATCAACCTGGTCGTGACTGCGATGTTGCACAATCCAAGCAGGCAACCTCCTATCCCGGAATGGCATCATTCTGTCATGGTCCACCACAAAAACAGCGTTACGCAGTTTCACCCGATAGAAGTATGCGGAGAGTTTCTTCGATATTAAGCCTGGGCCTTTCCACGGTGAGCAGAGTTTCCTGCATTTCCCCTGCAAAACAGCGGTATCCATGAGGTAAACCACATCACCCTCCTGGTAGGAACGCAGCAACACCCTTTCATCATAATCTCTTTTCATGCGTTTCGTTGCTGTCCTGAGATTAGCCCTTGCGGTCTCATGAGTTAGTTTTATGGAATCTAGAAGGTCACTGACAAATTCGTCCTCATCTTCATGTTTGTCTGTTGCCATTGGGAACATAAGTTGAGCTGGAGTGTTAACCTTACCTCCTAACATCAATTTATTGGGCGTATATCCAGTGCTGCGGTTTTCAGAGGCCCGTATTGCCCCCGCTATTTGTTGCACTTTCTCATCCCATTTATTGTGTGTTTTACCAATGAAGCACCGCACCGCATCAATTAATGTCCGATTGAACCTCTCAACTTGTCCATTGGAAGATGGTGAATAAGGTGTAGTCCTCGCTTTGTGAATGTGTAAGGCCTTGCAAACTGCTTCAAAGACCATACTTTGGAAATTCCGTCCTTGGTCAGAAAAACAACTAGAAAGGAGACCCGAACCGAGTAAAGAAGGTGTCTATAGCCGCTTTTGCTGCAACCTCTGCTTTTTGTGATGGCAATGGCACACACTCGACCCATTTGGTAAATTGATCCACCATCATTAAACAATGCTCATTCCTATTAGATGTACGTGGCAACGGTCCTAAGAAATCTATGTGCACCCTCTCCATCGGAGCCCCGGCCTGGTACTCTGTTAATGGAACTTCATCATGGCATTTACTTTTCTTATTGCTATTACACACGCAGGTTAACACGTATCGCTCTACGTCCTTGAAAATGTGCCGTCAGAAAAACTTCTGGATTTTCGCCTTGGTCCTGGCCACGCCCTGGTGCCCAGCCGATGGTATGTCATGGTGCCATTCAATGGCTTGGGTCTGTAACTCCATGGGTACCACAAATTCCAAGTCCTTCGAGTTGGGTTTCATGCGAAAAATAAAACCCTCCACCAGTTTGAACATGTCTCTGTTGATCCAATAATATGTTACATCCGGACTGGAAAGAAACAGTTTACCCTCATCTGGTTCCGTTTTGTCCCTCAGCAAGGCTAGTAACAGGGCCAATTTGTCATCTTCCGCTTGTTTTTTCCTCCAGTTCTTTGAAGGTAAATCCCAAACAACATGCATTATCGCCCTGTGACTTTTCAGGTAATCTGACACTAGAACAGAAAACCACTTCCGATGTGTTTGCACAGATCTGGAAAGCCGCATTACTCTGCCCTATCACCATATTTCTAGAATAATCGCTGTCAAACGAACATTTGGTAGAGAAATGGTGGGTAACTACATCGCCATGGTAACGTTGTTCTACTGGATTCTTGCTGCCACCACCTGGCACGACTGAGTGAACATCTCGCCCTCCAGGATCCCAGGGATTTAATTCACCGGAATATGATTCACGCTGACCAGTCGATTCCAGTCCATTGGCAATACCATGGACTAACTGGTCGTTTCCCAATTCTCTGCCATCCGACTGTGTACTGGAGCAAACTGCTCCTTCGATACGGACTGATTGTTCATGTTCTGACGTGTTTTGGTCACCCCTCGTTTGGAAACTGCCCTGCTCTACTAAGCCAATTGCGTCGTCGACTTCATCGGAGAAGGCTGCCCATTGATCATTTTGTACGGGAGCGGTAGTGACAACCACCACAAGGCAAGTCTGCAGGTTTTACTCCAGTCACATACGAGGGACATGGACTCAAGGTGTCTGGTAGACGTGACAACGCATCGGCATTTCCATGTTTCCTTCCAGAACCTTGAAACTGCCTCCCTTTGACCAAACTGATCTGGAAGGTCCCTAAAAGCAGGCGTTTCCAGAGTTAACACTCTATCCACCCAATCTTATAACGATTGCCCCGGTTGCTGCGTAGCCTGCTGAAACTTGGCTCTACTGGTCTGAACCAAAGCGCCCTTCCATCTTTCGCATAATGTCACGGAAAGAAACACTTTCTCCAATGCGCGTCTCGATGGTGGAGTAGTCAAGAGCCTTCCTTTCTAGGCACCAGTTGAGGTAATCAAGGCATTCATGATCTGACCATTTGTACACTTTCCTATAGCTGTTAAACTTCTGTTTGAATGACAGCCAACAGGTTCGTCCATCATACCGTAGATTCTTCGGCTGCCTCTTTGGATCACCGTGGACTCTAGAGTGATATTCATCCTCTGATAAACTATCAGATTCCGAACTAAAACGATAATGGAACCTGAATCCTGATGACCTTGACCTACGACGACCATGTCAATGATGATGCCTCCCCGTTGCTTCACCACCGTGTCTTGACCCCGATCTTGAACTCGAGTCATTGGAGTGATTCATTCGCTTTGGTTTATGGGATGACCTCCCACCAGATGGAGCATGACTGTAGCGGGAATGTTTGCGAACTGACCGTCTATCAACGCATTCATTTCCTGAGCCACTGTCGTCGTCTTCCTTTGATAACCTATCATGTGACCGACGACGCCTTAAATGGCCAGATGTCCGGGATTTTTCAACTTTGGACCGCTTTCCCATACGCGTGCGTAATGACCGTCTGTCATCGCATTCATTTCCGGAGCCGCTGTCGTCGTCTTCCTTTGATAAAATATCATGTGACCGACGACGTCTTAAATGGCCAGTTGTCCTGGATTTTTCACCTTTTCGACATTTTTCCACTCGCACTGGTGAATGATCATCTAAGTCACCTGTCTCGTGTTTCGTGTATCGTGAACCACTTTGTCTCTCCATTGGCGGTTCACTCCCTGGCTGTAAACGAAGGGCTTACGGGGCTTTTCATCTTGTCTCGACTACAAAATGTCAATTGTTTTAAGATTCGGTTTCTGTCCGACGTGATGCTGGCCTTTCTCTTATTTTGTTACAGCTTTTGGGTCTAGCTGCAACATCAAGCTTGGCTGTATGAGGGGACTACACCTGTACACCTGATGCCCCTAATGGAAATAAGTGAAAAAACTCTGGAAACTCCAAGAGGTCCAGCACATGCCCAGAGACGGTTCTTCTTAATGCTAAGGACAATTACTCAGGAGTCATAGTTCCATGCTTTTCCCTTAGCCGAACAATAATCCCCGCAGCCATTGGTCCCACCCCGGCAATTCGGGCAACTCTGCTTCCGATGCAGTATTATTATTGACAACCATTTGTATTTATTTTAGACACTTAATCAAACGCAAAAACTCGTGACGTCACAGTAAAAATCGTTATTTCCAAGAAAAACCCGTCTGAAACAAATTAATTATGCCAAACTGGCTCAAATTTGTTTAAAACCAGATCTTGCTGATCGATCTACACCGACAAACGTACTCTATAAATTCAAGGTTGCAAAACACGTGGTTTGCCAAACTGGCAAAAGTAAAAAGTCGTTGTTTACCCTGAATCCAGGTGATTTCCGCAATTAACCGTATGGCCAATGTTGTAGATACTCTAGTTTAACTTTCCGCGTAACAATAACTCACACAGATAAAGATAAAAACAATACTTTAATAACAATAATTTGCACAATCAATTTTCACTCAAGAGTTCGTTTGCTCGGCGTTCCGTCACTCAGAGTTCTGAGCTTGCTCCTTCCCGCGCTTCCGATAGGTCACACGCCACACTCTGGGTCAGCCACAACATATGTGTATGTATATACCGATTATTCTTAATGATCGAGCAATTCTTTTATTCAAAATATTTACAGCGTTGAGAGTTAAAACAATGTGATTAGTTAATTAATTAATTAAACAGATAAACAATTATAATAATTCAGTTAGCAGTGAAGATGACAAGGCGATCTGTTCTCCTCAAATACCGTGTTCACAAATAGCCTCAGTATAATGCGTCACAGCGATGACGTAGACGTAGATTACACAGTCACACGAATCAAGATGCATGCACTTGAAATACTTTGAGACGATTAAATACCCTGAGTTCCATAATAGGCTGATACCTATTCTGTGAAAAGACTAAATGAAAGATTTATGTTGGCTCAAACGGTGTATTCTTTACTTACTATTCGAATGTATCACGCGTATGGATAGAAAATAAACGTTATTTTGGAATGTCCAAAATTTTCGAAATGTGGCCAAACTCCGACTGAAAATTGGCATCGGCCCAACCGGCCCGAAATCGTCCAAAATTGGCCATAAAAGGCCATAGTAACAAGAAGAATCAAACGCTGACTTTCTGTTACAATTTACCATGGATTTCTTAAATGATTTACG
Source organism: Dreissena rostriformis (assembly GCA_007657795.1). Classification (NCBI taxonomy): domain Eukaryota; kingdom Metazoa; phylum Mollusca; class Bivalvia; order Myida; family Dreissenidae; genus Dreissena; species Dreissena rostriformis. Next base: position 17,243 of record VMBQ01010775.1, on the reverse strand, counting down.
TGAGTCTATCAGATTTTGAACATTATTTTACTATTTTTGGCTATTTTTATAAGAAACACTGATTGTTAATGGGTTTACTTTATTTTACGAAAATATGATACGTTCTATGAGTTATTTTGAGTATTAATGGGGCTTTGAAAAAAACATTATAGCTTAATGGCTATTGGTTAAGAACTCTGTTGTTTAATACACCAAGCAATTACTGGAAATCACGTTGATAGACATGAATGATGTATAAATCGTTCAGATATGGTCAGAGCATTCATAAGACAATAATTTCTCTCATTTAAACCTTTAGTTATGTTTTGCTTAAAGTTAAATTAGTTTTGCAGAGCATTTTGCAGGCTATATGTACAGTAGGTGTTGTTGATTGATTTGTCGGTTATGCCAGATTTAAGAAAGGAACCTACGAAATGTGTTCGCCGTCTTCAAAAGCGCCTTTACGCGTGTTTGGGTGTGATAGAAATTCAATCGTCAAACTGGCAGATATTGTTCATAACTATACACTCTCGAGAATAATTGATGCGTAAATTTACACGGTGTATAAACACTTTATGCATGTATTCTGTAGTTTACATATGATTACACCTCGTTGATTATTTTCAAACTTCCTGTTTGAAATACAATCGATTTGTTTTAAGTACGTAAATTAAAATGCATCTATATAATTAAGCGTATAAGTAATACAAAATGAAACAAATTGTAATGCTCGTTATATTGTTGTTGTATTACAACCTGAATGGATGTTTCGCAAAGAGTTTGAATGAATCAGAATGTAATAATCATTGTATTGACATCCAATATTGAACTCCAACTTAGGAAAGTGTTGATATACACATTATATGCAGACTACATGTCACAAAGGATTTATATTGCGTCAATGTTTGGTCAAATGTTACCATTCTTCGTCTGGTTGGCGACTGAATACACGAACATGATGTCGACTTAGACTCCAACACGTTAAAGGTTTGGTCATTTAGAGGAGTTACGCTTCGTTGGCGTTCAGCTTGTGACGTTGTATCCAGGCTCCTTTCGTGGATTGAATAACCTCCGAGATTTGAGCAACTGTTTCAGTTTGGGCTATAACAATGTTTTGTCTGCGTTTGAATCGGACGCAACACTTCCCAGCCTCCAAGAGCTGATTATGCATATGACGGGGAACAAAGAGGATAATTTTATGCTGCGAGACGCATTTGCAAAGCTTCTCTATTCTAGACCTGTACGTGTATCAGATTTATCGGATATAATTATAAGAATGTATACTTCCGACGTAACTACATTTCTTTCTCGATTTAGAACTCGATTTGCAGTGCCCTACAAAAATAGACTTAATCGATTTATCGGATAACGGATTGCAATATATAAGTCCAAAAGCTTTCTGGAAGATTACTTCTCTAAAACAATTGCTATTGTCGGATAACAGTCTTGTCAAAATGGTCTCTTCTCACCCCGAACAGTTTCAACAACTGTTCGCTCCATTTGAAAGACTAGAAATTCTGGATCTGTCACGAAATAAGTTTGCTACATTACCTGAAGGGACATTCGCAAGCAATAATCAATTAGAACGCCTATATCTGTCTGGCAATGTCTTTAAGCAGGTTCCTTTTACGTTGGGCTAATTGATTTACCTAGAATATTTAGATTTCAGTGACAATTTACTTCTCGAATCAGATTAAAATGGATTATCTAAACTGAATTCCATGTCAATTTTATACTGAATTGGACTTCAGAGGACGTACAATTCAGTGTTCAACATGTGAACATTATGGTATTGTTAACTGGCTGCTTGGTCACAAGGAACGTATCATTGCGAGTTCAAGTTTAACGTGCGTTAACTCAAAGGAAGACGTTGATTTCATTTCTACAACAGTGGAAGAAAATGTACACTACACTTGTTACAGAAACATTTACATTCGAAACACCATTATATTCTTTGTTGTAGCAATTGTGTGTGCTAGTATAATGGTCATTGTGGTCATTAACCGCATTAGACGTCAACGGAACGTCAATAGGCAGCATAGGAGATGTCAACACACCATATGAAGATTGGATAATGGTGAACTTCAATTTGCAGCGTCATTTTGTACACAAGTAAAGACGAGGAGTTTGTAAGAACATGCGTGTATGCACAACTGGAAGAAAACCTGCATCTGAAAGTTGACAGCGACAGAGACTTAGTTGGTTTTGGAGACAAGAATTTCAATATTGCGCACTGTATCCAGAACGAAGTCATAAGATGCACGAAAGCTTCAGCGGCAATGGTCGTGGTTCTTTCAGACAATTTTTGTAGCAGCGATTTCTGTCTGCAGGAGTTTGATGTTGCATTCCGCGTAGGGAAGCCAATCATTTTAATGCTGAAAGGTGAAGTTGATATGTCACTGGCATCAGTCGCGATCAGAGACCTTTTTAATACGTACGTGAGGGTTTTGTGGCGGTTAGATAACCACGGGGAATACGAGCTGATGACAAGTTGGGACAACGTGTGTAACTCCATACTGGAACTTGATGGTATCCTTAGTGATTAAAATGTTGTATTTAACATCAGACAAACACTTTGGTACTCTATTGGAAATGTACAGGAAGTTGTGTAAAGAGGATCTTTAGCGACTGAGCCAAGGAGATCTTACGGACTCAATATTAAATTTGAACCATGTACATTATTTAATGATGTCTATACATTTAACTGGTTTCACTTTGCTTATACACGGAGTATTAAACGCATATGTTCGTGGTAATGGTTTGAAATTGAGCGGTGAAATACGAATATTTCTATGGAAAAGAAATATAAATTGTATACATATGCAATGCTGGCTTGAGTTAGGTATAAATTCATATAATGTGTATTGTAATGACTTGTTAACATGTTATTATTGTTTGAACTTTTATAATTAGGGTCATTTAACATCTACACTGTGTAAATTTATCAAGTATCGTACATGAGGCATAAATACAATCATTTAACGAGACACCATTCCGAGACTTTGAGAGAAGATATCTCTCGCTCCAACAGTACAGAAGAAAAACGTAACACGCTATTATGATATTGTTTATTATAGCAACCATTTGACTCATTTTAGTTTGTGGTAATCCAAAGAAAACACTGTTTTTCTTATATGTATCTAAGTGTGTTGTTTTTGTTATCTTGTTCTTAAGTTATGAATATATTAATTTTTCATGTAAAGGAAATTTTTGTTTGGACATTGTCAATATGACTATATGTAAATTAATCCTTTCAACTTTGATTGATTCTTCTTCTTGTTTTTGTTTTGAATACATGCGTGTTGTGTTATGTTTTTATTAACTATTGACATGCATTAGTAGTAAACACGTTTAAAACTCTCACGCATTTATGCAATTAAAATTAGCAAAGGTATTGTCGTCAATTGATGTATGTAATGAACTTCGATACCTTCAATGCCAAGGATTTCATTTAATTAGTTTATGTGAAAATAAATTAATTGTTGATTGCGAAGTTACACAGGGATTTAATATTAAATGCACGTTTTAACGATGATCTGAGGTTACAGCTGACAATGTCCGTCACTAAGACTGGGCATATCCTGAGAAGTATCTGCAATTTGTGCAATTTGTGCAAAAAGAGGAGAACAAAGATATTTTTTATCATAATTTAAAATAATATCGTGAAAAACAACATATTAACCCTTAATAATATTAACACTATTTTGTATATAAAATATTGTGTTTTTGTAATTTATTGTATATTAAGTATATATAAAGGTTATATTCATAAATAATAAAAAACTCTTCATGTTAATAAATAAATACGTCGAACATTTATTTACATTTCACCTTGTTTTTTTTTTTTTATTATCCTACTGCCTGAGTATTTTCTTTTATAAGGAAAGTACTAACATTGATTGTTGTAAACTCAGTTAAAAACTAAATGCTGAAAATGTTTGATATTGTTTTATGAATTTTCTTTCGGTTGATATATAAGCATGATGTTTAATAAATGTAAACAACATTATGTAAACAGGTATTTTGTCATACAAAGAAACAGAGTATTCCCATGGTAACTTGAATCGCTTCTATTACGATGATAACAGCAAATCATTTATTATCTCACAGTAGATTTGTTTAAAGAATTTGCCATGCCATGTCACGATGTGGTATATAAAAAGACATATTTTTTGTGTGAAAACGATACTTTGATCTGGAGTGGTTATACAGTTTAAATTGCGCAAACCGTTTGAAATATGCTACTGTTGTTTGGATGGACTTTATGAGAGGTGTCACAAATATTAATTTAGTTTAATATAGCTCAGGTTTTCAGTAACCCGGAAGACCACATGCATATAATTAAAGTTTCACATTTCAAATATATTAATACTATTCCACGATTTTAAGCTTATACTAAAGGAATGTTGAATGTCGCATTTCAGGGTATTCATTACCTGAAGGGAAGCTCTAGTTTGTTGTTAAGGACAAATAATAGTGGGAAAAGATCGTTAACAAAATTTCGTTAACCCACTTTTATAAGTGAGGAAACATTTCCCTAATAAGTATGGAATATATGTGTTGATTATGCACAGATCTTTTTTGAAGACGCCAATATATTGATCAATGAGGTATATTTTGGTATATGTTTAGGTTGAATAGATTGTTTAAGCCATCAAAGTGCATTAACGTATGGGTATCTCTAGTTAGTTTAGCCTGGAAAGTAAATCTTGCGAATTAATATTTTATTAAATTGTTTACGACAGTTTGCTGGCAGAAGCCAACAAATCAGGCCACGCATAAAATAACTGTGTTTGTTTAAAAAAGATATATGGTACTTAAAGCTTCTCGAAGTTATAAAAAATGTGTACACATTATCAGTATTTTAAATGGAGGGCACTCCGAATCGTAAAACTGTATTAGAATATACCTTAACCATGGAGGAATGTTACTATCATTTAGGATACATGTTGACTAAAATATTATGTTTTGAACCACTAATAAATCATATACCAACGTAACGGGTTAAAGTTACACCTAGATAATTATCATATAAATTTACATTTTGCTACTCATAATTTATTAAAATTTCGTCTCCGTATACAAATATTTAAATGCAATTCACTAAGTGGCATAATGTGAATGTTCATTTGTGTCATTGTATATCATTTAATGTAAACATTTAAAATATGTGCGTATGTCTATAAATTACGTAGGTCGTTAAGTACACATGGACGGAGGTAAAAGATCAAGTTCACTCTGAGGATAAATGTAAACATCCATGTATGTTTATACAAACAGTAACTGTCACACATTCAAGTCAAGTTGCTATGATTCTTTCATAGAATCAAACAAGCGATTGTGAAAGCTTGACCTTCTATTTAATTGAAATGTCCACATAATATTTTGATGGATTTGCTCTAGACCAAGTTTAAAGCCCCATTTAAAGAGTACAGTCTTTGACTACCGTTTTGAGTAAGAGATAATAAAACATGAATATTTATAGTTTATTAACACTTATATTTTAGTGTTGAATAAATAAATGATTTTAGATAGTTCTTAGCGAACAACTTTGAATATGTGTACATCATACGATCTGGGTGTATACACATATAACACATTGAATTGTATAATGCTTTCAGCAAGTTATACCCCTGTATCTCAACAGTGCAGGGGTCTGCTTTTAGTTGGAGCAATCATCTGAAGCATCATTACAATATATGTTGTTTTCATAACATAAAATACGCCACTTCTTTTTCTTTTTCTTTCAATTCCATATAATAGTATATTTCTCCACTCATTCACGACTCAGCATGAAATACATGTTTAGCATACTATTATCATTGTTTTATCATATCCGATAATAATACGGTTGTTAAAAACTGGATATCAGACGCCCAAATGCAAAAGAAAGTATGATATTGAAATTTATTATTTTATATTTAGATTTAATAGCTTTATCTTTATCGGTAATGATCATGTTTATGTTATCAATGTGTTAAGGTATTTAACAACTTGCGCAGTGTAGGTTGACATGTTTATAGCTGATGAAAATAATGGACCCACTTTTCACTGTATATAAAATAACACGCTTGCATCTGCATCAAACATTCATGTTGGAAAATAGCAAGACTTTATTGCTGTTTTACTGGTCAACACTCTATTATCAGCGATACATATTTAGACACAAATATACCATTTTTATCATTCATTTGTGTTTAAAGCAATTCTGAAACACGTTTATACACCTAAAGACCATGTAACGTTTGAATAGTTGAATTACCTTTTGTTCAGTGCGTCTGTTATTTTACGTAATGAAAACATGTACACGACACGTGTTTGTCAACGAGACATTGTTTTGTATATATCAATTCAATAGCTGTACCTACCTCTAAATTGAAAAGTTGAGTTATTATAATGTGAAAGACATCGTATGGGCAAAGTATAAGTTATACAGTATAAATGTATTATAACGCTGTAAATGTCTTGAGTATTCATGGATGGTAGTTTCTACATAAATCATGGATAAATGTTCTTTAACGTCCGTATTTTTAAATGTTTTTTTTTTAAAGTAGCTAAAAGGGTTTATTATTTGAGCCTCGCTCTAGAAAAACGGGGCTTAATACATGTGCGTAAAGTGACACTTTCCGCATAAACTGGCTTTTCACTAACAAGCGAAAATAATTTATATCAATATAAGCGGAACGTGTCGCCCCTAATTAGCCAGTGTGTACTGCATAGGCTAATCTGGTGCGACACTTTAGGAACATGCATTAAGCCAAGTTTTCCCAGAACGTGGTGTTATATTTGTTTAATAAGATAGTTTAATGAGTGCTTCTTAAATGGTATCTTAACACACATCTATAGTGTTTATAAATACAAACGCGCATAAAACTATTGACTTTAATATAATACAAAGTTATCACGGTGATGCTTTTCGCGGGCGATTACAAACAAAGAGCAGTAGTAAAATCGTCATGAATGAAAGGTACAAGACGTTCCGCTATACGCATGCGCACTACTGATATAGATACTGTTGTTTTGTTAAATTTTCATTGATGTGTGCAATTTTTGTGGGCTCGACTTCGAATCCCACTAGAGGCGAGTATCGAACGAATATTATTCAATTGTTTATATTTCTTTCTTATCCATTTCATCAATATATTATCGCTATTTGATACAAATAAGTTATAATGTGCCTTGTCTGTAGAGGAAATATCGTCGACACGCTCCTTTAACTGATTCTTAAAATGTCTAATTCATTGCATGTATAACATATAATTGATACGATTTAAAAGAGCGACGCGAAGAGCTTTATTAGCTCAGGGTTTACAACAGAAGCAATCAGCACAATGAAACTATGGGCTATATGGTAACTCCACATCGTCCATGGATTTCGAANTTTTTAAGTAGCTAAAAGGGTTTATTATTTGAGCCTCGCTCTAGAAAAAAAGGGGTTTAATGCATGTGCGTAAAGTGACACTTGCCGCATAAACTGGTTTTTCACTAACAAGCGAAAATAATTTATATCAATATAAGCTGAAAGTGTCGCCCCTAATTAGCCTGTGTGGACTGCATAGGCTAATCTGGTGCGACACTTTAGGAACATGTATTAAGCCAAGTTTTCCCAGAATGTGGTGTTATATTTTTAAATAAGATAGTTTAATGAGTACTTATTAAATGGTATCTTAACACACATCTATAGTGTTTATAAATACAAACGCGCATAAAACTATTGACTTTAATATAATACAAAGTTATCACGGTGATGCTTTTCGCGGGCGATTAAAAACAAAGAGCAGTAGTAAAATCGTCATGAATGAAAGGTACAAGACGTTCCGCTATACGCATGCGCACTACTGATATAGATACTGTTGTTTTGTTAAATTTTCGTTGATGTGTGCAATTTTTGTGGGCTCGACTTCGAATCCCACTAGAGGCTTGTATCGAACGAATATTATTCAATTGTTTATATTTTTTCTTATCCATTTCATCAATATATTATTGCTATTTGATACCAATAAGTTATAATGTGCCTTGTCTGTAGTTAGGAGGAAATATCGTCGACACGCTCCTTTAACTGATTCTTAAAATGTCTAATTCATTGCATGTATAACATATAATTGATACGATTTAAAAGAGCGACGCGAAGAGCTTTATTAGCTCAGGGTTTACAACAGAAGCAATCAGCACAATGAAACTATGGGCTATATGGTAACTCCACATCGTCCATGGATTCCTAATGTAGAAAAACGGAAACTTCAGAGATTTAATCAGGAGAGAAATGCTTGTTAACCTCCGGTACTTGCCATACTGACAGTCACAACGTAGAAACAGCGTGTATTCAATAGATACCCATATAACCATTAAAGGTATATGGTTTAACAAAACACACATGTACAGTCATTTGAAGAACAAACAGATGATGAGATTTATCGATTGTTAAATGTGTTCTCAGTCGTTTATTTAAACGCGTTTACTCCTCACCACATAACGAACAATGTGGAAGTAAGCCTTCCGCTTCATGAATATGGTGATTTAGTATAACATTTTATATCGAAATATCTTTTTCGGCACTGTATCGGTATCAACAAAAAGCTAACTTAATCATTTCTGATATATTTTTTTCATCAGATAAACCCACTTCAAACAGCTACACCATGAGAACAGCATGCACGTAGCATACACTAAAATAAGTAATATAAGAATACATTATTGTTCATAATAAACACGAAAAATTCGCTGACGCGTTCTTTCACTCAGTGTTTTATTATTTGTTAAATATAAGCACCGTGTGAACTTAATGTGTAATAATATTTGCTGTCAATACGTAGTGCGATGTACTATACGTGTAGCTACCAAGCGTATCGGAAATAATAATTATGACCCTAATGTACACCGTAGTCTAATGTTTACAAGCGACGGAGCGTTACGGAGCTAGTCGCTATTTCAATGTATACCGTAATCTAATGTTCACATGCGACGAAGCGTTACGGAGCTAGTCGATATTTCACGATTGACACACTTACAAGAAGACTAATACAAAGCGGATGTGTTTGTTGTTGGCATACACGTTATAAAATTATGTATGTATGATCTTTACGTTCTTTTTTATTTGTAACTTAAAGCGTGTTATTGGTTACTGCACGCGTTGTGTTTAAACAGAAATTTCGACGAATAGTAGTAGAACATTGTTTGAACAGTTGTATTCAAAATAGTATTTCTACTTTCGATTTTGATTGACTGACATAACACATGACAGTATCTGTATGATATCACATAATGCGCATATTAAAACTATAATTTAATACCTGTATTGAATTTGAAGTCATAATTTACGTAATTTTGTACCCATTTATTTCAATTTAGAGCCCAAATGTTTCATTGACAATATTATATCGAAATATTTATCCTACTTTCGATTTCCTATATCGACATTAAATGTTATTCGAATAAAAAAAAATCTCGTTGGTTCCATTTTAAATGCCAATTACAATGACTTGCTTTTTAGTGATCTTTAAGAAGTGATGAGATTAACACTAAATCGTGGGCTGTCATGACACGTAAACAGTTAATTTGAGAAAAAATACACAGACTAATCGATAGTAGTCTTTTGAAAATTTACACATCTTAACTGATTGAATATCAGTGCATCTGTCACATAATTATATCCTCTTTGGCACGGAATCATTAAGCACTTGTCTTTTGTCTGTATTTCCTTCCGTATGTACATCCTGAAGCTTGTATGTTCAACTCCTTTAAAAAGGCTGGGTTGATCTCGTTTATTAAACCGTTCACAGCTGAATGTTTTTAGTGCAGCGAGGTAGCTACATGTAGGACTTCAAGGCACGGGCTTGCTAATGTTTCTCCAAGTTCGAATTAATTCAAGGTAACATGTTATATAAATCAGAAGCTAAGAGATTTGAGGGTTAAACGAAATAATCCAAGATAAGAGATCGATCCATTCACTATCAATTATAAAATGCGATACTTGAATACTGACACAAATAACAAGGTAACAAATACCGGCGCACTGTGAGATTTTCAAGACCGTGAACACACTAAAACAAGTCGAAAGTCTTATTTATCTCACAGGACCAATGTGAGGGTTAACACCGATGACCGTGAACAAATCAGACCGATCTAAAATAAAATTGCTCAAGCTGAAAGCAGTCTTATGGTTTTTAAGATTGTGATAACATTGCGAAGCGCATCATGTGTCTCGGTCTAGGGCTTTCACGCTAAACCGATAATTTCTTAAAATAGTCTAAAGACATCTCTAAATAAGTCAGCATAGTAAAATAAACCAAACTTGCCGTTTGTGCACGCGATGCTAAATATACATAAACAGTTTTTATCCCCACCAAAGAGATATAAAATTGTCGTTTTTCTGGGCTATATCTCAGATACGATACACGATTTCAACATGAAATATCTTGGGTGTGTAGAGATAAATGAGAAGGTGGTGCCAAGCACAAAAACCATAACCCTACACTTTCTTAAATAAGAGTTATGAAACATATGTGTGTATACAAACAATTATCCTACACTTAATTACTTTTCTTGATTATACCGTTTATCAAGGGATTTTCACCAATCCATAAACAAAATGTATATGGCGATGTTTGTTTTATTTTTAAAATTGTATATTAAGTCACATTGTCGCTCGAATTGCAACATGGTACACCCTCACAGGCTGACAGGGGTGGCGAAATCAAATGTCCGAGTTGCCCGAGTCGTACATTTGCTTGTCTGGGCAACTGATTTTTTGTCAATTAAGTTGTCCGTGGACAACCAGTCGGTTCCAGGAATACAATAAATACATTGTATTGAAGCCGTAATTAAGTTTTACAAAACCGGATGTTGAAACGCGATTACATTGTCAGTGCTATTTGCGGAGCAATCGAGAGACCGGGAGCACGCTGCATTTCAACATTCGGCCCGACTGTAAGACAGTGAACCGACTGCAGTATTTACCGGACGTTCTGTTGATTTCGTGTATTGTAAATTGTGACGTGAAAACACAATTTGATTCGTTAGGTACTTACAGATGCTTGTTTTCTTGAAGTTTTCAGCAGACATTCTTTAAAATGCTAGTATTATAGTTAAGGCCAAAAAAAATAATAGGTCCGTTTCCGGTCGCCCGACCGTGTCTCCAGAATCGGCGCCGACCCTAAACTTTTTATTGGGGTCGCCAAAAAAAAATAAAAAATTAGTTCATTTTCGTTTATTTCGGTTCATTTCTCCATTCTAGTACCCGAAAGACAAAAAAAAAATCAAAAAAATCCCTACCTACCGACCCTGTTTTTTTTCCCAAGGAGACCGGAAACGGACCTATTTTTTTTGGCCTAAGTACTTTACAATCATTAATAATCGTCGGCATGACATTTCTTGTTTGTTTTTATATGAATTTTTCGAGGAAATTTGCGCCGGTCATTATCCTATATGTTTCTATTAAATTCGCGGAATGGTTACCTACGAAATCAACGAAAATTGATGTCTCACGAATAATAATGATTTCACAGTATTTCGTTAAAAGGGCTTTCTACATTTTAATTATGGCATTTACAAGCGTATTATATGAACTCAATATCTCATAAATGAAATCTTGGAATATGCATATGATGTAAAATGCGACACCTAGATGTTTTCATATATGTAAGAATATAAACGGTCGAAACTAAATGTGATTCACAAATCACGACTTAGTGTCTCGTATTTAGGACTTCGCATCTAGTAACTGAGATAATAATATAAGTTTGATAAAGAGTGAAGCAGCGCCATGTTTCAATAAAAAAGAGCATTCTGTTAAAATAAACATAATTATGATTAAAATATATATATTAATATATCATATTTCGAACTTAGTATATGCTAATTGAGATATTGAGATATGGAAATATGAATATATGTATGTTCCAATATGAATATTTGAATATGTTTATTGAGATATTGATATATCGGAATATACATATTAGTTTACGCTTATTATGATATTGAGAAATCTGAATATAAATACAATGTTTAATTATATGCTATTTCAGATTTTGGTATATAGGGAATATGAATATTATTTGTTGCACTTAGTTGTAGCACTATGACGTTCCAGTGAACACGAGTATATATAGCCCACAACAATATATTTTTTTTCAAATAAGGACACAGTATCTTATATTTAGGACTATTAGGGTATTTTATAATTTAAATATATTATCATAAAATTATGTTTATCTGATCTATTGTTCTGTATACTCATATGTTGCAATTGTAACTTGAGTTTAATAAAGATATGTTCTGTTCTGTTCTGTAATTTCGATATTGGTATCAAAACCCGATGATATTGACTGTAACTTCACGACGTTTCCAAAAAAATATAAGAATATACCGTCCAAACAAAAGTATGATTACCATATACGGATTAAGTATCCCTCTTTTTAGAGTTTGTGATATTGGAGTATATATAAGTTATAGACTGTGTCATTACGGATTTTCATAAAAAAACGTNATTGCCCCTTTTTTGTATGATGTAATTTTTCATGGCTATTTCTCAGATACCATACAATATTTCAACATGAAACTTCATGGATGTAACGCTATCAATTAGGAGACTTGCCATGCTTAAGAACCATAACCCTACACTTTCTTAAATACGAGTTATTTCCCTTTGTTTTCTTTTGTATGATGTAACCTTTCAGGGCTATATATAAGATACGATACAATATTTCAACATACAACTGCATTGTTTGTTTGTTTGTTTGTTTGTTTGTTGTTTTTTTTGTATAAGTATATTTATTCATCAAATGACGATACAATTACACACATTTTGACATAGCAATAAAAAATGGACACAAAAAAAACAAGAAAAAAAATGCGATTAACATATCTGTCGAAATTTTTAGACTGCATTGTTGTTTAGAAGTCAATGGGAAAAAGTGCTATGCACAAGAACCATAACCCTACACTTTCTTAATTTAGAGTTATTGCCCTTTATTGTTTTTGTAGGACGTAACGTTTTAGGGCTTTATCTCATTTACGCTACAAGATTTCATCATCAAACTTAATAGGTGTGTAAATAACAATAACAAAATAATTGCATTGCATAAAACAATTACCCTGCACTAAATTATTCGTTTGTGAATAATACCGTAAATCAATGGATTTTCACTCATCCATAAACACAATTTATTTGGCGGGGGATATCAGTTCAACGAATTTTCTTGTTTGTGTTGATTTCGGCTCCACATATTTTGTTATTGTTGCATTTATATTTACAGACAATACCCATCATGTCGGAAAACAAAATCGGGACGATATTTGAACACGATTTCAAGAGCGATACGTATATCATACGTAAACAGGTTCTGGTCACCTTCATAGCCCAGGACCACCCAATAGGCACAACTAACAACTCGAAACTCAAGAGCATGGTTCTGGACAGGAATTCTAAACTTCAAAATCGCGAGGTAGATATTGACATGAAACTATTAGACGAGTTCTTCAGAGAACAGTTTACCATCCAGCCCCAGGTCGAGTTTCTTGTAAATCACAAACACGAAGAAATCCGAGAGTACATGGACAAAATAGACGGGAAGAACTATGACGGTTTCTTCTTCGTTTTCCTATCTTACCTTTCACTCAAGGAACGCAACAAAAAGGGCGAGCTTCCGTGCCTTAAAGTAGAATGTTACGACACAGCTGTACCTATTGAGGATTTCATCGGTATGGTAAAAGAACGCAAAGACATGGCATTGAAGCCGAAAGTATTCATCTTCCAAGCAGACGATCTGGATCTCATGCGACCAAATATAATAAAGAAAGCTTCTGGATTTGGGGAAAAAGTGGAATTAAAGTCAGTGAAGGTACCAACAGATGCTGACCAGCTCATGATGATTTCGACTCTTCCGCAACGTCTGCCAATGCTTAAAGCGTTAACGAATGTCCCTATACCAACAGCGTCCGAAACAGGAGGGGTGGTGGGGCAGCCAAGCGATGAGAGTGATAAAGAACCAGTCAGGAAAGAGAATTCCTTGCTTATCAAAGCGCTCGTTGAAGTTCTCAAAGCGAATAAAGATGTTGATGTCTTAAGTTGCACGCCGCTGATAAATGGGAAGGTAGAGCAGCTGAAATATTTGCTAGACCTTGCAGGAGAGTATGGACCAGATTTCGTTGACAATAAACTAGTGTTGCCTGTTGTGTACTCCACGCTTACAAAAGATCTCAATTTTTACCATCAGCGAGACAATCCATTTGGGCTGTAACCTGTTCAATTCCGAATTATATCATTATGCGATTATACAAATTCACTTAACATTTGAAAACATTGTAAATATGATAATATGAGCTTATACACGATGTGCTACAGGTCATGTTTGATTCGGTTTAAATATATTTGCTATATGAACGGAAACACCTAACACAAATATGTATGCTTGTTTTTATGTAAATGGTAACAGTGTTTGAATATTTTAATATTGCATACCATGTACAGCGATTTGCAATAATACTTCCATCCAAAATAAGTGTACTACACATCATTTTACTCAAATAGCTGGAATATATTAATTTAAGTGATATTGATGTAGCGTTGAACATAAACACATTGTACACATACACAATTACAATTTATTAATACATATTGTAATGATCATAGTTTTATTCGTTTCATTATTTGTTTGTATTATTGTATTTTTATTTTAAGTATTATGTTGTTTGAAAAACCTAGTGGTGTATTTGGAATTTTTGGAATTCGTAAAATATTTCGTTAAATAAAGATAACTCGTAAAAAAAATCAGTGTACCTTATAGAAATAGCCAAAATTTTAACGCTAGATGTGGTCTGGTAGAAAAGACGTAACAATATACAAATGCTCTTTTTTATTTTGTGTGGGACAATATATTCAACACTTGTTCATGTACCATTTTAGTGTTCGTGTGTCGTATGAATATATATCGATGCGGGAAATTAAAAGGAATATATTGTACCATAAAAAATAACAACGAGCATTTTGTATCTCGTTAAATCTATGTAACCAGACCACATCTTATCAACATATCTTATTTCCCATTCATCAATCGTAATTGCTTACACGTATGAATAATAAGTTATACATAATGTGTAAACGAATGCGTTCGGTCTTGAACTAGTTCATATTGCTCTCCATATTTTTATTACTCAGATTTGCATATTTCCCATTTAAATAATAGTTCACTATTGCAAACATGACAAAAGTAAATAGTGCATCAACTCAAAGTGTAACAAAGATTATGCTTACATGGTACATACACACATCAGTAAGGAATTACTTACCTAAAACTTAGAGTTTAGAATGCGATTTTTTGTATAAGGTTATAGCCAAGGTAAATTTTGACTGGGGAAATAAAGAGACTTGTTCACACAAGTGTGTTCAAGTGTTTTAGTGTCATTTAATGTATTAATTAACAACACTTTAATATTTGCAATAGTCTCAACTAATTATAATAGCGTTAAAAGCAAACACTATACATCTACAAATAATATAAAACATTTAATTGTATATATACATATATATTGATTTTGACCGAATATTCTTTGTTTTACGCACATACTCGGAAAGGTTCGGGGCGACGGATATGTGCGATGTAAAGCGATGTCACACGAATGTCATGAATAGTGTAACCATATCCCACATGTCATGTTCAGATGTATTGAAATAAATTATATTAATGAACTAAGCTACACAGCTAACAATGGCTGACTTTAGTATTGATACATTAAGAACATATTACACAAATATCCACAAAATGACTGATAACTGCAGCATTACTATCATACAAAAACTTATTTGTTTATTAAATTTTTAATAAATATTCTTTTTATGCCCCCTTTAAAAAAAAGGGGTATATTGTTTTTGGCCTGTCTTTCTGTCATTCTGTCTGTCCAAAACTTTAACCTACCTTAAAGTTTTGTCACAACTTTTGCATTATTGATGACAGCATCTTGATACTTGGCATGCATGTGTATCTCATGGAGCTTCACATTTTGAGTGGTAAAATGTCAAGGTCAAGGTCATCCGTCAAGGTCAAAGGTAAAAAAACACAATCCAAGGGAAGTAATCAGCTTTAAAGGGAGATAATTTCTAAACCTGCCAAATGATAAATATAAATTCTATTTCAAAGCGGCGCAATAGGGGGCAATGTGTTTCTGACAAACATATCTCTTGTTTACTATTGTCCCAGTATGTGGCTAAGATGTATTTGCGTAACACAAGCATCATACAAAACGTATCATATTCGTCATGCAAAAAGTAAACTGACAATGGGACCATAATAGTACAATAGTAGTATGGTGAATTAAAAGAAGCACTTACTGCAATGATCTATAACAAAGCTTTTATAGCGACACGGTAGATTTGGTCACCGGATAAATTCCATCGTCTTATACCGCGGTATATGTTCCGTTATCACTACATGCTGGGTTGGATGCGGAACCAATTAAATGCATGAAAGACAATTAATGACAACGAAGTTTTGCTACAAATATATCTCGCTGCCGTTCAAGAGGCAGAGCGAACGGGAGTTTCTACGAAGGATTATTTCTGACATAAGCAAGTTTTCTTACAATTGCATGGTTGTACAAATGTTTACTTTGCAACTTAAGTAGAACAGTATATTCACAATATTAACGATGAAAATGATCACAATCGGGGTAATTTCTTGTGAATACAAAAAATAAACATTTAACTTATTTAAAATTGTAAAAAAGAATTAACAACATGGTATTGCATTTCAAATTCAAAATTCAAGTATGTTTGTGTTAAAAGAATGTACTGCGTTTGCTCTGAAGCTGACATTATTTGTCGTCATCTGCCAATCGACGTTCTGCTGAGACTATAAATAATAGCGAAATATGAACTCGTAGAGAATCACGTCGTTGATATTTCAATATACCATCCGACGCTGATCATAGGGTGTTTCTTACGCGGCTCATACAAGTATCCCTCTCGGGGTAAACAGACTGGAGATTGAGGTTGCGTCCTGAAGTTTGTGATTTTGTATTTAGTTTATAATAGAGAAAAATAAAGTTTGCAAGATGATTGATTTCAGGATTAAACATTCGAATATTGTTAAAGATTAAAAAAAAACAAAAAAACACGAAAACAAAACAAAAACCTATCTACGTAGACATAACAATGTACTCTGCATGTACACACTGCAAATAAAAAAATAATCTAAGACACACAGGGATAATAACTACGACGATCAAAGTTTTTTTGTTTCATACACATATTCCCTTATGAGCCCTTATGT
>VMBQ01010774.1:0-25931 GCA_007657795.1 Dreissena rostriformis | reverse complement strand
TGGGAAAGCATATCATAAAAAAATCATAATAATCAAACAAAGTTACCATAACGTACCTGTACATGTAAAAATTACCAAAAGTCCGACGAATGTTTTATCCATGTTGTTTGTTGAACGTTTAAGATTGTGTTTAATATCGATTGTGTACCGCCAAAAGATATCCCGATTTAGTCTGACGTCAGCCAATCCCTTGTTGAATGCCTATAGGCAATTTATAACATGGCTTATCGTTTAACAAGATATATCTTATATATATCTCGCGATACTTAGTACGGCATTTCGATTAAATGTTTAACATACATATTTACTCAAATAACGATATCGCTTATAATATGGACTGATTCCCGAAGTTTGTCCATTATAAATATCAAATGTATGTGACATAGAACGCCTTTAGATAACCAACTTCTCGAAAGTAAAGTCAAGGTTTAATAATTGTTACGAATACAATACTGTTCTACATTCTTTATCATCATTACTGTTTAAGTAGTCAATAAAATAAGAGTGCCACGTAGTAATACACGTTGCATTTATTGAGACTGCGAGGTTATCTCTCTTGCTTAATAATTAAAGCCCGAAATCAATCGCAATGACGTTTGTTGTTCCTTTTTTTAAATATGTTGACGTAAATCATTAAACATTTTTAGTCCTGTTAAATTATGTGTTGGGCTTTCGATATATCTTACTTATGTGTATATTATCTAGATTATTACTTTACAATGCAAAATATAATACGTTATTATAAGTAATAATATGTACCTTTTTATTGAAACAAAACTTTGGTGTCAGTTTTAGGTCCTTTCAGTCATGTGTTCAGTTAAGCAGAAATATCTTAAACAGTAAAAGCTCCTTTGGAAAATCGCTGGACTACACATCCGAGGATCGTGTGAAAATTCCTCAACTATCCACATGACTTGTGTGGGGATTTGTCTTGAAATAATTCTCACGGCCATTTAACATTAACCTTTCATTCAAAATGAGCAGTTGTCAATTAATAAAGTAAACGTTAGCACGTAAAAGGTAAACCTGCGGAACAAAGTAAAATGTGGCGTGTTCTGAGAAAACTGGGCAAAATGCTTGTGCGTAAAGTGTCATCCCAGATTAGCCTGTGCAGTCCGCACAGGCTAATCCGGGACGACTCTTTCCGCCTAAACTGGATTTTCGGTAAGAAGAGACATCATTTAAACGAAAAATTCCATAAAATCGGAAATTGTCGTCCCTGATTAGCCTGTGCGGACTGCACAGGCTAATCTGGGATGACACTTTACGCACAAGCATTTTGCCCAGATTTCTCAGAACACGACACAAATGTGCGTAGGTAAACACTGAATGCCGTGACATGATTGAACTACTTTTGAAACTGTCTTAATAAGACTAAGATCCTCCTTCTGCCATACAATACTACTAGTAGGGCTTCGCTTGTTCTAATGTATTGGTTAGATTTAGAGTAAAATGTGTTATTGATATAATGTAGGTGTCAACAGGAGTAAAGCCGCAGATAGAAGTTAAGTATAAAACAATTATAAAGGCAATCGACATGCAATTATGGTTTCAATAGTTGTACACTGTTGTACTCGTGTACACTTCATCAAGTTTTTTTTTTTTTATGAATTTCATCTCCGTACAAGCAACCCGAACGTCGGACGGAAAATATAATTCCACTATAAACTCCTCTTACAACTGTTCTTGTGCTGGTATATACTAATAATACGATTTTACGTAGTCAACAACCACTTTTTTTCGTTAACCTTATACATGCATATTCATAATAAGGCCACTCCAAATTGATGTGTTGGTCTACGGATTAAAAAAAAAAGTTGAAGAGGCGAGCGAATTTTTTATTTTCTTTGAAAACATGAAAATTCTCGAGCGAGCGAAGAGCGAAGAATACAAAAAATCACATTTCGATAGAAAAATATTGCATTAACAAGAGATACAGGTTTAAACAGCTATATTTTACAATCAAATCAATAACCATATCATTGAAGTGAAGGACACATGTCTACTACTGCTTCTTATATTTGTTTGAAGTTTAAAATAGTGAAAGCTGTGAAAAGGTATAACATGTTGCAAGCTGTGAAAAGGTATACCATGTTGCAATAGCACTTGAAGAGGGACAATCATCAAACTGATAATGACAGACAGTCGGACAAAAGCCATGCATATAATCCACTGTAGCTACTTTCTTTTAAAAGTGGCATATCGATGGATAGTACGGTATTGTATTTTTCTAAACTGCAAAGAACTTATTTGATGTTTCTGAAAAATACGGACCTAACTGTTAAACATTTTTCGTCAACCATGTATATTAAATTATTAATACTTATAAAACATTGTCCCTGTGACACTTTTAGAACCAGCCTTTAATGATTTTATGTTTATGTTTTTGCTCACTTAAAATTGTGTTGAAGGAAAAAATTGCCTACGTATAGGGAATTACCGTCCATATGCCCATTTAATGAAGAAAATGCATAAAAAATCGTATGTCATGTTTCCCGATGTTGTTTGAAATTGAAAATGCTTCAACGGTATCTGCTGAAAGTTGCATGTTCGAACGTGATCAAACACATTCAAATAAGTAACTGAACGTAGCAGATGTGTTTATATGTATAAGGGTTGGCTGCAGCAATTTTCACCGCAATTTGTAACAACGGTTACGAGATTTATAAGGGTTGGCTGCAGCAACTTTTCACCGCAATTTGTTACAACGGTCACGACAGCGAAATATGAGCTGCTCAGGAAGCCATTTTTTCTGGTCGTCTCGATCGAATATTTAATCCGACGACCAACAGATCATTTTGGAGTGGCCTAAGGGAAAAGTAAACATATGTTGGTATGTTTGACAACATGTCACTAAATGAATTTACTAGCACAACTGTACTATTTGTAATAGTTTTTAATAATTATAACAACAAGAAAACTTGATAGTAAAACGAATATTCCTGTCCTGGGGTTCATACGCTGGACGTTTAAAAAGTAAAGCGAGCGGGCTTCCACTTTACAACACAGGCTTTTTAATGATATGGTAGTTAAAACGCTATGTCTATAAAACACGTTTTTTAAAATTATCGATGAAAAACAAACGTTTCGATATTTTTCCAATTTCGATTGACGATAATCCATAAACGAACACATATTTAAAACAATTTAGTCAGGAGTGTTTTGTCTAAGATCTAAATATAATGCATACGTTATTGTTTTATTCTATGAGAAACACAAATTAATCATCATTTTGCAAAACATTAATACGTTCTATATGGCAGGTCTATGCCACCATACAAATGCCATTTAAAACAAAAATATACAATACAGAGTTATGACGAGTAAAAATCAGACAGTTAAGCTGTATTCATATTCGCAGCGTAATAACAACGAAGGACACGTATTTGCTAACTCGTTTAAATTATCTCTATATAACAAATCGAATATATCGCATTACAGTGTTAAACCGGTGTTACTGTAGAAGATTTGATTCATGCCAAATCTTCACTACTGCATAGTAAAGTAGAGATCGGGTGCAAGAGTAATCACGAATAATTTGTATAATCATCACGTATTGTAAATCGATCAATACTTAATGACGCATTTCTTTGGTTAGGCAATTTTTAATAAATACCCTTAAACAGAATTTGGTTAAAGGAAGGCAACGACCAAGTGTGTTTGACTTGTTTATAAAACTAAGGATCTGTAGTCAAAATATATTTTAGCAACGTTAAAAATAGTAAAACGTCTAAAAAGCTACCACAACAACAACTACTATAACAACAACAGCAGCAGCAACAATATCTAACTATAATCCGTATACTAATACTAATACTAATACTAATACTAATACTAATACTAATACTAATAATAATACTAATACTACTAATAATAATAATACTCATACTAATACTAATACTTATACTTATACTCATACTCATACTTATACTAATACTAATACTTATTATAATACTAATAATAATACTAATACTAAATCTAAAACTAATACTAATACTTTAACTTATGCTTATGCTAATGATAATACTTATACTTATACCAATACTAATACTAATACTAATACTAATACTAATACTAATACTAATACTAATACTAATACTAATACTAATACTTATACTAATACTTATACTTATACTTATACTAATACTAATACTTAAACTATTATTTTAACTTATACTAATACTAATACTAATACTTATACTAATACAAATACTTATACTTCTACTAATACTTATAATTATACTTATACTTATACTTATACTCATTACAAAAAATATACTTATACTTCAACTACTTTTACTTCTGCTACTTAAACTTCTGCTTCTACTACTACCACTACTTATACTTTTTAAATTATTATTATTATTTTTCTTCTTATGCTGCTTGTCTGATGGCGTTGCTACTGTTCAAAGTTTGCTGAATTTATAATTATCCTGCAGCTACTTGTAAATTTTGATGCATAGTTCAATCGTTGCAGGTATATTTTTACTTATTGTTTACCAATATATCGCACGGTCGACCACAATATACAATGTATTATTGTTCGATCACTTGTTATGCTAAAGATTAAATCAAACGATAGCTTTCGTGAATTTATGTTATTCGAAAATAAAATTTTAAACATCTCGTTACACAAAATATAATAAAACAACGAAAACAATTTCAAAAATATAACACTAAAATACCAACATAATATAAATATAAAAGTAGTTGATATGCACAACTAACTAACTCTAACAATAACAAAGGGTTTCAAAGATTTATTCTGCTAAACAATTAAATACTCCAATAACGAATCTATTTAAATCCAATTTAAATCAACTGTAAATCTCATTAGATCTCGCGCGTTAAAAGGTTCATATTTTTTTTGAATAATATCATTTATGTATACATACTTTCTTAAGTGTGGGGTATTCATTGCTGTTTAAAATTGTCTTGTAGCTCAGGAAGCCACACACCTACATACAGACTGTGAAAACGTCTGGGTCAAGATAGACATCCAAGGCTCTAAGTCACTCCTGATTGGCTCCTACTACAAACCCAAATAATATGACCCCATAGCATGGAAGAATTCAAAAAGTCTCTCTCCATGGCCACTTAATCTAAAGCAAATGTCTGGGTTGGCGGGGACTTTAATATGCCAAAGTTAAACTGGTCAAACATTGCCCCAACGGATGACTGCAAATCAATCCTACTACCGTGACTTTATTGATACTTGACCCAAATTGTCCAAGACCCTACCCGAGACAACCATATCCTTGACCTTTTCTTGACCAATAATACTTCCATTGTAAAAAGAGCTACTATTATCCCTGGTATTAGTGACCATGATGCAGTCCTAGTTGATACAAACACATCTGCCCGTAGGAAATCTCAAAAACCTAGAAAAATACATCTCTTCAAAAAAGCAAACTGGGAGGACTTGAAGGCCCACATAAATGAACTTCATAAATCTCTCACCAGGTCAAACAGTTATAAGAACAAATCTGTAGAAGAACTTTGGCATTCCATTTCCTATTCCATAGAAGAAGTGGTTAACACTTTTATCCCGTCAAAACAGTCATCCTCCAAAAACAAGCTCCCATGGATACAGGTCACCCTCAAAAGTCTTTATAGAAAACGGGATAAATAATACAAAAGATACATGCAACACAAAACTGACAAACACAAACAACACTACCTTGCTCTTAAACATCCGTCACTCAAAAGTAAGACTCTTTGCTGACGATACTGCCATCTATCTCTCCCTCACTGTTGCTTCTCACTCTAGCCTACTCCAACAAGATCTACACAAACTCGAACAATGAGAAACAAAGTGGGACATGCAATTCAATCCATCTAAATGTCAAGTCATCCAAATCACAAAACGCAAAACAGTCATACCAACACAATATCTCTTACATAACACCATTCTAGAATCTGTCCCTTCTGCTAAATACCTCGGCGTCACTATATCCCATGACCTCTCGTTCAACACACACATAGACAATATCACACAAAAAGCAAATCAAACACTAGGTTTTCTCAGACGCAATCTCAAAGTACACTCACCAGAACTCAAATCCACCGCATACAAGACACTAGTCAGACCCCAGCTGGAGTACAGCTCCTCAGTGTGGTCCCAGCATACCGTGACTCGCATTGAGCAGCTTGAGTCGGTTCAGCGAAGGGCTGCTCGTTGGGCATTACAGGACTACAGTAGGCTGTCCAGTGTCACAGACATGCTTACTTCGCTAAACTGGCGACGCCTTGACCTCCGCCGTATTGACCAGCGCCTGGTTATGTTTCACAACATCTTGCATAACCAGGTAGCCATTCCTTTACCTGACTACCTCAAACCAAACTCAAGACCAACAAGAACCTCCCATACAAAAGCATTCCAGAACATCAAAACCAAAACCGACTATCACAAGTTTTCCTTCTTCCCCAGAACAATCATCCACTGGAATGCTCTACCTCCTGACATTGTCACCCTCACTGGACCTGAGTTCAGCCTGGCTGTTAGCCGGGTTGAACATATCTCCCAATAAGGATACCTGATCTGTTTTTAACCTGCTTTTAATATTAACACACTATTATTCTCTCTTTTATATCTTTTTTTTTTCAGTCTTACTAATTTTCTTGTCGGTTGACGCGCGACGGGTCTAGGGACCCAGAAGGGGTTCGACCTTACTGGAAGATAGATAGATAGATTAAGTATTACATGACAGTGATTAAAAAACAAAATGTGACAGGCTTGAAATCGGCTATTATGCTGTCAATATTTATGGAAAAAAAGAAATAGCACACATAGTTTGCATAGATAACACATGACAGCAAATTCAACAGTCACACATGTCTGTTTGACATCTGTATAAAGATGAAAACTATTTTTAGTTGTATAAAATAAATGTGGGATATGGATCATCTAACATACACAATATAAATGATAATGCTTATAACAAGGCCTGTCACCATAGGATGACATTTGACCCCCTTTTCCACATTTTCTAAACCTAAACTCAAAGTGTTTTTCCACATTTTTCGAAACCTAAACGCAAAGTGTGACGGAATTTCAGACGGACAGACAGACGGACGGACAGACGGACAGTGCAATCACTATATGCCCACTTTCGGGGCATACAAATAAATAGCAAATTAGCCGTCGAATATTTCATATGAGAACACAATCAGACAATTTTATGATTAATCTGTGTAATTGCATGTACTGGTACAATTAATTGAGGCATACACTGATATATGATTATGCAGTTTGGACTTGCGTAGGAGATCATGCTTAAAGCCCATATAACGCTTAAAATAAACGAAAATTTCGTAAAACGTTTACTAAAATAAAGTTACCCCATAATAAATCAATGTTCCTTATAGCAATAGCCAAAATGTCAATGCTAGATGTAGTCTAGTAACATAGATTTAACAAGATACAAAATGCTATTTTTTTTATCTTTGTGTGTCACACACTATTCCATTTTAATTTCCCGCAACGATATATATTCCTACGACACACGAACACTAAATTGGTACATGAACATGTGTTGAATATTATGTACTCTTGTAAAATCTATGTTACCAGATGACAAATAGCTTTGCAATTTTGGCTATTCCTATAAGGAATACTGTATATTATGGGGAATTGTTATTTTATGAATCATTTTACAAAATATTCGTTGCTTTTGAGCGTTATAGGGGCTTTGAAAAAACAAATTTGATTGTGAGGATAGCATATATAAACAGAAACAATCAATTATATAAACAGACAATTTAACCCGCGTAAGATAACAATTCTGCTGGTCGTATTCGTATTCTGAACAACATTTAATAAGTACTTACAGATTAAAAGAGCTTCTTTCGCAAAACAGATAACTTAATAACTTCTTCTGCAGTTCATGTTCTCAAAAGGCGTTGCAATTTATATACTGATGTTCGATTGCAATAATACGATAAGTTTTTTCTAATATCGTTATAAAAAGGACAGATTAACATAAAATGTTAGTCATCTTCTATGCCACGTGAGTTGCAACACATACAATATCTTTCTTCCCTAGCTATGCGATTAAAACTGAACTTAGCCGTTTACATTCTTATTGGATGATATTCTTACCGTACAGAAGTAAAATCTGAGACTTGTAGGTAAGACATCTAAATATTGTTATATTCAAGCGATATTTTATATTCTGTGTGAAAAATGAAAACGTGACCTTCAAGTGTGTACATTTGTATAACCAATATTGGTCGAACAATACATGACTCTACATTTAAATTAAGCGATAATTGCGTTATTGTTAACAACATACATAATTTACAAGACGTTATTTCAACACGATTTCGTATTCAAGTTATCTATTGATCTACTTTGTTGTCATTTAATTAACTGGTTAATAATATTTTTTCTTCTTTGACGTCGATAGTTCGTACTTTCAGCACAATGACGTAACAAATAAAGAGGACTTGTTCACTGATTTTCAAAAATATCATTGCATGTATTTACTTAAACACTATCATGTTTGTTATGGTCTTAACTATTACAATATCAATAAATGGTTGATTAGTGTTGCATGGGGTGTTTGTATGAAATGTTTTATATTGATTAATATAGCATAATTACTTTTAACATTTTTTTTTCTGAAACCACAAAGCATATTGTTTTGATTAGTAGTATGTGACATCGGCTTGATTGTTTTAAGCATGCTAATCGATTCAAAACTGGCCACGCACCATTGCACAGGTGAGCGGTACAGTGCCATGTGTGCCCACTTGTAAAACAATATGACAATTTAGTAATCCATTTACTACACTTACAGGTAATTACTTCAGTAATTGACTTTTTTACTTTGACAACGTGTTTTTGTTTTAGTCTTTAACTTATCCAAGTTCTAGTAATTTGATACTCAACGAGGACACACATGGGTAAGTTAAAGTTATCAAATACTGAACGATCAATTTATTATGTGATAAAGATACTTTAACCCAGTTATGTAACAATACGTCAGTTTGCTAACAAATGTTGATAATATAGAATTATATTTACCTGTTTCCATCCATTTGATTGTTGCAAACAATAATTACGGTTTGTTTACTTTTGTCCAAATATACTAGGATATCTTTATCAGATAAAACTTTATCAATAATAACATAAATATCCAAACAAAAGTACCTGTATCTAGCGCTATGTTTTTTAAGCCATAGTTATTAAGACACAACAAATCCAGAACCGGTAACTTTGAACAACAACTGTCAAACCATCGTCGAAACAGACAGTATATAATTATGTTCTGTTATCACTGCAACCATGTTGTGAGGCTGTCCGTTTTAAATTACAGCCATGTTAGGATTTCGGCGGAAAGCTTGGATCCGAGAATCCCTGGCCGTAGCTCACCGCATACGGTGGAGGACCGGACGTCTGAGAACCGCCCGGCTGCATTGGGGGTTGAGTCCCGACGTTCATGGGAGGTTGCGGTCCGCCGAACTGGGGGCCCTGGGCGTAGGATTGTTGGCCCGTGAGGTAGGGTTGTTGGCCCGGGACGTATGG
Organism: Dreissena rostriformis; assembly: GCA_007657795.1. Classification (NCBI taxonomy): domain Eukaryota; kingdom Metazoa; phylum Mollusca; class Bivalvia; order Myida; family Dreissenidae; genus Dreissena; species Dreissena rostriformis. Next base: position 16,402 of record VMBQ01010774.1, on the reverse strand, counting down.
TTGTTGGCCTATGGGGTAGGGTTGCTGGTACGTGGGAGGATAACCTGGGTACTGCTGAGGGTATGCGTAGTTGTTCATTGTTGACTGTTGATTTACCGACGTTGCTGTAATGAAGAAAAGAAAAACAAATAACGTTTATAAAACAATGATCATTTTTACAAGCAGCACCAAAATAAATCTATACGTTTATGACTTCATTTGGGCAGTACCGAGCAAATTAAAAAAAACAGTAATTGTTAAGGATTATAACGAATGTGGGTTAAATATGGTAGATATATGTTCTTTTGAAAATTACATTAAATTAACATGGCTTAAAAGAATAATGCCAGGCGAAGGAAATTGTTATTCATTTGCTAAATCTTTTATAGATTTTAAAATATTATTCAATACTAATAAAACGTATGACGAAAAAATATGTTTACACTTGAAACATAAATTTTGGCTTGATGTTTTGAAAAACTATATATTGTATATTGAAAAGATGCCAATATTAAATTGTGATGATATTCTGGATATGCCTCTTTTTATAATCATATTTTTAAAATTAGCGATAGCTTTATCTATAGTCAATGTCTGTATGAAAGAGGCATTCGGTTTGTGAGAGACATAATGGTAGGAAGAAACTGTTTAATTTCCAAAGAATCTTTGAATACACAAGTTAGAACAAACGTAAACTTCCTATTGTACCAAATATTAATAAACGTAATAAAGAAATACATTGACAATTTTGAAGACCTGCCAAATTTTGACAAAAACCCTCAATGACCTATATAACCAGCTTACACAAAAAAATAGTTACTAGCCCTAAAGAAGAGAAACATATTTATAAAACATTAATTCAAAACAATGACATTCCAGCTTGCAATACTCAGAATTTTAAAATATTGACTGCAAAAAAGTACATGCACTTGTATTCAAGCTAACCAAGGAAACATATATCAGATTGCTCCAGTGCAGAATAGTCCACAGAATAACACAGGCGGAGCCGACAGCGATGAAAATAATCGCTCCGATGACGATAGGGGCGATTATCCAGTAACTAAACGGTTTCGTCGTGCAGCAATAATCGTAGTAGCTGTATGAGCTATCGCAGCAGTAGTACGGGCAGTAGTCATATTGTGCGGCCCCCGTGTGACAGTACTCTAGACAGGTCACTGTACCTATATATAAACGAATATGAATTATTTGTTGAGCATTTGTTAGTTATGCGATCCGTATACGTATGTCGTCAAAGGGTTGTTTTGTAGCATATAGGACCATTGTGTGAGTTGTGGCCTGATGTCCGATTGTGTGATTGTTTGAAAGTTTATATATGTATGATTTGTTCGATATGTGTTTTTCGTGTTATTATACATATTCATGAACTGTGTGATTGGTAGACTGATTGTTAACAAGCTGATGGATAGAACAGTTGTCAATTATCTGTTTACTGCTAAAGATCGTTGATCGGTAGAAAATTTGCTTATTGTGAGATATACCGAAGACTATTTGTTGGTTTTCAACAGGGGCATGATCGAAACACAATGTGTATAGGACAATTACATGATGTCTCTTCCCAAAGATCAAAGTTCTAAAAAGGGTCGGTTGGAACAATGGGAATTTTGTTTGCTTGACTGGTCTTTGTGCGGTGAATGAAAGATAAACTAAGAAACATTTGCTTATGGAAACCATTGTAAAGAAAAGTACACATGTCTTTTTATTATTATTATTAATATCATTATTATAATAATAATTATTATTATTATTATTATTATTATTATTTTTATGTTAGGAAAATCATGCCAAATACATACAAATCAAAAATAGTTATCGTAACATACCTGTACATGCGAAAAGAATCAAAAGTCCTAAGTGTGTTTTATCCATGTTTTTGAACGTTTAAACGTCTTATACTTTGTACGAAAAGGTTTAGGCAAATAACAACTTAATCATGGTGAACTTTTGTATTGCCGAAATGTAAAAGGTTATCGACAAGTGAACGCGTCACCAATATCCCGATTCAATACGCCCATACAAATCAGGTATTGTAAAACGATTAGGTATTGTAAAACGATCAGGTATTGTAAAACGATCAATACTCTCTTTGGTTGAGAAACTTTGAACAATAACCTTAAATATAATTTGATACAAGGAAGGAATCTACCGACTTGTTTATATAACCAAGGATCCGTAGTCAAAATATATTTAATCTGGGTCAAGTATAGACAAGAATTTAAAAATCCAATGCAACAACATACTACTACTACTACTACTACTACTTCTACTACTACTNATTGACTTCTTGCTGTAACCATATTTATAAACAAAGCCATGTCAATCAACATAAAACGTTAAGGATTGCACAATAAAGGGTTAGCAATTAAACCATTATTTACATTGTGGTCCTTTAGATATAATGTTGTATGACATAGGAGACAACGTTTTATATCACAGTATATAATAATATCACAGTTTATAATACTGAAAGACATATGACATGTTAAACTTACCTTTGCATAGACTATATGCTGATAAGTTCTAGACTAGACATTATTAAGAAGTTATCACATTGTAAGTGTAAACGGTATTTTGTCCGTACGTACATATACTGCACGAAAGCGCAGAACGGCCGTCATCATTTCGAAGAAATTGAGTTAAAATTCATTCCGATGCGATTGCGGACTGCACAGGCTTATCTGGGACGACACCTTACGCACATGAATTAAGACCCTTTTTCCCAGAGCGAGACTCATATGAAAAATACTGATTTGTTCAGCAAAATAAGAGTTTTGAGCACTGCACTAGAAACGCAAACGAACAAAATCAGTGTGCCTTGCACATGGACCATAACTCTTGCTTCCTTATTTTAGTTATTGCCTAAGTGTACTTTGTACTTAAGTTTCGACCACAGCATATCTTGAAAACTATATAAGGTATCATTTTTAAACTTGATGGATATGTAGATCTTATTTAGAGGATGTGTAGAGCACATGTACCATATTTCTGTTTGCCCTTTTTTAGAATTATTGACCTTTGTTTTTTTTGCTTACCTTTTGTCAAGAAGATATCTTGAAAATTAAAAGATGTATCAACTTGAAACTGAAGATATAGTTTTATTTAATGCTTTCCGGTGGTTTATAGAGAAATATCAGTGAATTAAAACTGATATTAAATTTCACTGTTTCAAACAATGAAAATTATCAGTGAAAATTATCGATAATTTTCACTGCTTACTGTGAAATGACGTCATTATTTTGACGAAATGACGTCATTATCCCAACGACATTCTTTAGCTAAACTCTTTAACAATGTATATACACTGTGAAAAAAACATGAAATAAAAAGAAAATTTGTTGGATTCGGTGGATTTTCGATTTTAATTCACTCGTGATCATAGAAAATATATATTTTCACTCGTGGCTGCGATACTCGTGAAAATATTAATTTCTATGATCACTCGTGAATTCAAATCGATAATCCACCGAATCCAACAAATATCCTCTATATATCTCATTATGGGGACGGCAATGTACACAAATTATAACTCCTTTATCCATATTTTAGAGTAAATGCCGTGTGTTTATTCACTAGTATGAATTAATATTATGTACGGAGCATATCTTGAAACTGTAAGATATATCCAATCGAAACTTAATCGGTAGGTTGATCTCATTGAGGTTATATTTTTAGAGCTATAACCCTTTGATTATTTATGACATTTAATTTTTGAAAGGGGCACATCTTGCAAAATGTCCAAGGTATCAACGTGACATTTCTTTTATGGTGGACATATTTCAATTTGTATGGGAAGTGCAGTGCACGAGAACCGTACTGTTGTTAAAATAACAGGAGGGAAGCACATATTTCATATGCTTTAATAGAGTGTCCATAAAAGCATATATATAATAAAAAAAATAATAATATGGGCTTCCCTCCTGTGGTTTAAATGTCACAGTAGTTGCCAATGCAAATTTTCCCACATGAATTTTGTCAAGGGCATAACTCGACTATCAAGACATGGGTATGCTGTGGGTATTTCGGGCATGCCAGTGACAGTTTTAGTTATATTAACCTAGGTAGTTGTAGGTTAATAGTTAAATATGAAAATATAAAAGCGAATGAGCTTTCTACTGTATAAACATTCTGTTTACACAAACTGCATTCCATTGATAAGTGCACACTTAAACAAACTGCTTTGGATCGTTTTTTGTCAAACCTGTATAAAGTTATCTAACATATGTCACTACAAGCCTTCCTTCGTGCAGATGTAATGCTCATTTTACCCAACAGTCACGTGACAATATTCATGTACACGGTTACACTGTTTACTGCTATCAGGCCATTGGACGCCATTGAAGATAAATCATGGTTTCTGTTCACATCACAGTAATTATTTTGCTTGACTATTGAATATAAACATCATGTTAAAGGTGACTTTTCAGGAATTTTGGATTCAATAGTCATGCTGTGACATAATTGTTTGAAGTTATTTTTTTTGCTAAAAGTAAGTTATCAAAATGGCAACATTTTCTATGTCTACTGTTGCCAAGGGCTCGGATGAATTTAAAGACTTTTCTTGTTCGACCTGTGAAGAAGTTTCTATTGTGAGAGATGCCGATTTGTACTGTGAAACGTGTTCGAAATGTTATTGTAGAAAATGTTTTCACCACCACGATCAGCTATTTAAAACACATTCAACGTATCGGAGGAATAACCTGAACAAGTGGCCAGTTTCTAAAAAGGTGGAAGATTTTCTTTTGAAGTGTGAAATACACAAGAATGAAAACCTAAAACTGTACTGCAGTGACCATAATCAACTGTGCTGTCCAAATTGCGTTTTAATAAATCACAGGTATCATATGTATTATTATATGGGTATCGATATAAAAAGTTATGCTATAGCATTTAAGGTTGATATTATACTCATGTAGATGTTTTGGTAATCACCAACAAATAATATACATAGTGATTGTAAACTGTCATTTAAAAAATGAAAATATTTATCCAATTTGAAACAAGAAGTCCATGATGGCCCTAAAGCGCTTACCTGAGTTTAATTAAGGTGCGACAATTGTGATGGCTTTATCTGCTGACATAGTTTGTATTCACTCTTGATTGGTTTGACTCATATTAGAATATGGTCGTAATATTGCCAAGTTAAGCATTTTGATCATATTTTTAAAATATGTATTTATAAAGTGGCCATATGGTAAGATTCGACCTGGTGACGTAGGTTTTAGATGCCATCTGCCTAGATATTTTCAAGACCATTCTGGCGAATTTTCATCAAGACTGAATCATAAACGTGGCTTCTAGAGTTGTAACAAGGTTTTTAATAGATTGGACCGGTTTTTAGACAAATGTGATCCAGAATTATCCTTGGTCAAGATATTGTCTAGATAAATACGAAGCCGGATGCTGGACATGGACTGACCACACTACTGACTCACATGAGCTTATTCTGTCGCACAGTAGTTATGTCTCACCAACATACAAGGTGAGATTTTAGGATACCATGATGTTTGTTGTCCGTCAGTGTGTGGGGCCTTTTCTTCTAATGACTTCTGCTCCTTAACCCATATTTAAGCGACACTTCAAGGGAATTTATTTCCTTGTGTGACCCTCTATCAAAACTCGTTCAAATCGGTCCATATGTAAGTCACCAGTGCTAAAAATTGATGTTTAGAAAGGAAAACTTAAACAATCTTCTCATGAAGGTCATAGGCTTAATATTTGGATTGTATCATCATCTAGTGGTCCTCTAGTTAGTTCGTTGAAGTCATACCCCTGGGCCGCACATGACCATACCCAAGGGTCACATGGTTTATATAGGCTCCTGTAGCATAATAACTTTAAAACTTTGGAATAGACAATCGTATGGTGGTCCTCTGTTTTAAATCTCATTTGTGTTTCCCTTGTATGTTTATAGCGCAAACTGTAAAAACTATTGTTTAAAACCACCAGGGCAAGACGTTTGGTATTGGGCATGAAACATTGTATGGTAGTCACCCACCAAGTTTGTTCAAATCATGCCCTTGGGGCCTTGTGGTAAAACATACCCTAGCTCTGGGTATTCCTTTATTCCACAATAAAGTGAATACTATTGAAAGCATTTTCTCTGAAACCGCAAGGCCAAGCTGGTTAGTTTTTTATGTGTACCATAATTTGATGGTTCTTAACCATTTTTTTGTTCAAATCATGCCCCTGTGCTTTTTATGGGCTCCGTCCATTTTTTTGTTTATTTGTCATAAAACATGACCATAGAAGACTATGCAGTTTTCCTAACATGGCTATAATTAAACATTGTGACAACTCTAATAGTAATATAGTTTGCCTAATAATCATGAAATTTGCTCAGAATATTTTTTGAAAGGATATTTTGGCGTACGTACAGAAACATCACAAAACTGTCATATCAGTTAAGTTCCTTTCGGTCTCAGGTGTACAACATGGCCTTCTTGTTAAAGTGTTAATTATGTGTTTTAAAAGCATTCTTTTGAAGAACTTCTTGCAGAAGACATTGAAGGAATGTTGAGATTACTAAACTTCATATTATTAATTTGTTTCAAATTAGCATAATTTGATACAAGAATAAATATATACTTGCCATATTAATTTCCTTAACCAGCATTTCATTGAAAAAGACATACATGTACATATGTGTTTCTTTCAGGCAGTGCAAAAAAGTGACCCTCATTTCTGAGTTAGATGGACAAAAATCAATATCAACTTTGCAGGGTCTGACAGCCAAGCTTTCAATGATTTTTGAACAATTGTTGAGCCTGCAGAAAAAAGGGGAGGCAAGTATTCATTTTGTTCAGAGTTCATATGACGAACAACTGACATTGGTCAGAGAAACACGCATGGCAATAAATGCAGCTTTGGACAAAATAGAATTGAATACATTGAATGAAATGAAAGCCACACTGAAAAGCCTCCAAGCTTATCTTAAGTCAGATGTTGAGAACTGCACCAGATTTCAAGATGACTTGAACAGACTCAATGGAGCAATACAGGACATTATTGACAGGAACAAACAACAACTGGCCTTTAAAGCAAGCAAGAAATGTAGCGATATAATTCAACAATCTGCATCATTTTATAAAAAAAACTCTCTTAATGCTAAAGTTTGTATATATTTCCAAGAAAACAGAGAAATTGCTCAGTACCTGTCCACATTTTCAAGTCTTGGGCAGATTGAACTAATTACCCAGTCATTGCCAGTACAGGGGAAGTCATTGCCAGTACAGGGGAAGTCATTGCCAGTACAGGGGAAGTCATTGCCAGTACAGGGGAAGTCATTGCAAGTACAGGGGAATCCAGACCAAGTAATTACTCTGAACGGGAAGTCTGAATATGATATGAGAATGTCAAGTGAATCCAAATGCATTATCAGAGCTATATGTGTTCTCTATGATGGACAGGTCCTGTTTGCAGACTACATAAATAAGCAAGTCAGTCTGCTAGACCGGTAGTACCGGATGGTGAGCCAATGTGGTGTATCTGCATGTCCATGGGACATGTGTCAGATAACACACAATGAGGTGGCTGTCACTCTTGGTACAGAGGTTCATTTTATCAAAGTGAACAACAAACAGCTAGCGCCAATTAGAAAGCTTCAGTTACAACATTCATGTAGAGGTATTGCCCATCACCTAGAAGACCTGTTTGTAACTTCTGATACTGCACTGTACAATTACACACTGAGTGGGAAACTGGTCAGCATTCTGCATGAAGATACTTCAAGTCATAATACAGGTAAGAATTATGTTGATTTATCCTGATATCTGTATGAATATTTATTATGTAATAATTACTGAATTAGAACAAATTAAGTAAAATCTTATTTGTTAAGAAGTGGCAGAGTAAGCATAGTTAAGTACACATATACTGTAGAACATACTTAATATGTTGTAATTTAATAAAGGTTTAATATTAAATTTGATTAGACAGGCCTTATTCGAAAATGTAACTGTTAAAAACTGTGTATTTTTGTATTGTGAAATTTGTCAATATATTGTAACAACAGCAAGAAAGATGATTAATAGTGTAGATTTATAAATATGAATTATCATGCATTTTGACTGTCACTGTTTGACATGTCTTTATAAGAAACTGAGTTTCTGCAAAAGACACACTTTCTTATCTGGTCTTTATATCTTTTGGTTATAAAATAACTACCAATGTCGATGGCAGGTTTTATAATTAAAATTGTATCATTACATCAAAGATCTATATACTAGTATGTATAGATCTTTGATAACATTTTATAAAATAAATTGTCTTTAAATCGGTATTGTTGACTTTAAAGAAATTCGAACTGCATTTGTGGTATTATAATTTCAAAACTTCCTTTTGTAACTGGTGAAGAAAAAAACCAAGAAAGAAAGCTTTCAATATTGGTTGTTTTTAATATTGGATACAAAGCACAACTGCTCTCATAATACTGAACATGTATGAACAATGTCTTCTGATGTCCATTTCACTGATTAATCATTACATTGTGAATATGTTTTCTGTTTTCCAGTATGCAGATGTGCTGTGAGTCTCACCGGTGACAAGTTGTACATCATCAACAATTGTCAAAACAAGCTCCTCACTCTGGCCAGGGATGGGTCTGTCCTGGCGACGTTCATAGACCCTGAACTAGAATACGCATTTGGTCTACCTGTGACACCTGCAGGCCAGGTGTTGGTCTGTGGAGAGGGGTCCCACACTATCATACAGGTGGACAAACGAGGCAGAAAAAAGCTGGCTACTATTGCTACAAAGAGTGATGGGGTGGAGGCCCCACTGTCAGTCTGCTCTAACACAGCCTCCATCATTAATTCAATGGACTTTCTATTTCCTGGAGTAGGGTATGAAAAGGAATACTACAGTGCGTTTTGCAACGATGTCAACTGCGTGTTCAGCATGCAACACTTCTATCTCTAATAAAAAGAATTGAGGGATAGAACAGTTTCATATTTAACTCTCGATATCAATACAGTTTGGGTGTGCCCCTTTAAAATTAGAAGATTGTCAGCGCCAGAGTGTTTGTAATAAAAGGCTATGTTCTCATATTCAGTAATTACTACCATATTGCATTATGTGCACTAGTATATTTGAGTCATATAAGTATTGTTGTTTGCTATCCTGATATTCGTTTTGACCAAAATATTTTAAATTGTTTTCGAAATGTACCGTGAAACATATAAAACTATAAAGCTTTAAACAAGCTGTCGTTCCAGCAGTGGAATTTTACCTCACTTCATTCATTGCATTCCACCCCGCAAGGTATCAAGTTCATTTCGCGATTAGTAAGCGAATCTTTATATAAATTCTATCGCGTTAAATAGGTTAACTTGAATTGAGTTTGACCAGAAATATCTTTAATGAAGATATTCGGTGATATCATTATGGTATTTCAATAATAGATTCTGAATGTGTTTTCAACAATTCAATGAGAAGTACTATTTTTGATTAAGAATTATTCCATCATATTGACCAATTGATTAAGCATACGCGCAATGATTCAATGTAGTTACTATTTATAATCAAAAAGAACACAATGTCAAAACACTTAAACAGTAGAACACGCTTATAAATATTTCAAATATGTACGGATGATTTGCGTGTGGTCGCTTGACTTATATGTTTTCATTTCATTTCCATTCTTCTTTTGTATTTCTGTTCTGTATCTATAGCTATATGATGAAGACTATCTATAAGAGACGAAATCTGGGGCAACACCGCGTAATTGATTTTAGTGTGATGCAACTGCGCAGAAAAAGACATTCGCTATCTTTGATCTCATTGATATAACTCTTTATCTTTCACCATATAACTCTTTATCTTTCACCAACCACAAACAACGCCGTATATCTTGTGTAAAGATATTTCTTGTTTATATGTGGCCCATTTAATAGCCCTTTTTTAAAGTGAAAACTAAACTCGTGTATAATAAAAATATCTAACCAAATTTGACCTACCCTATTTTTCTTTAGAAATTGATGAAACATTGAGACAAAAACGGCATAATACAAATTTGCGTCTGATCAAAGTATAAAATGAGGACAAATATATAATATTTAAACAATAAATACATTTCAACTATTACTGAATATGATTACATCCTGCAGTTGTCAGGTAACTTTAATCCTGACGTGTGGTTTTTGAAATACGTGAGGAGGGAAAACTTGAACCCAATTCTTGTAACCCTATCTTAAGAGCGATCTGGAAAACTGATAATGCAAATTTCAAAACAGTTTCATCTTATATAAACATACTTCACCGCATAAAAGCCTAAAATGTACATTCAGCTTATAAACCTTCAAGAAGAAAATTATCATAAATTAGAATACCGTTAGACAATTTTAAATTTAGGACACTTCACATTTTATAATATGTAGCCGAGAAATTAAACGCTCCGCCCTTTTTATCATGACTAACAATGAAATTTGATAAATGTATTCGTGTCGGTTTGTTAAAAGAAAATACACGATACACATTAGAAATCCTTAAAGTAGTTGTAACAGTTCGTTGCGTAAAATGAATTAACTTGCATTTAAAGAAAATAAATCACTGTCAAGCAAGACCATTTAAACGACCGTGCTTGCATCACACTTAAATATACACGGTGAGTACCAAGCCATATATACATAAATTGCGCCTCTCTCTGTGAAAAGGGGGTTTAATGCACGTGCGTAAAGTGTCGTACCAGATTAACCTGTATGTAAAGTCCGCACAGGCTAATCAGGTACGGCACTTCCCGCATAAACTGGATTTTGAATACTTAGTATAAAGAGACTTATTTTAGAAAAAAATATATAAAAATAGGAAAATGTCGGCCCTGATTAGCTTGTGCGGAATGCACCAGCTAATATGGGACGACTCTTTACGCACATGCATTAAACCCCATTTCACAGAGTGAGGCTTAATTACGTTTATGCCCCCGGATCGAATGATCGGGGGTTTATTGTTTTTGGCCTGTCTGTCTGTCTGTCATTGTGTGTGTCTGTCCCAAAACTTTAACCTTGGTCATAATTTTTGCAATATTGAAGATAGCAACTTCATATTTGGCATGCATGTGTATTTCATGGAGCTGCACATATTGAGTTGTGAAAGGTCAAGGTCATTCTTCAAGGTCAAATGTCAAATATATGGCTTAAAAGCGCAGTAGGGGGCATTGTGTTTCACAAACACAGCTCTTGTTTCTCTACAGCTGTTCTCCAGCGTTTTCTGGACGCATACATTAAGAAACAATGATGAGCGTCCGCTGCCTATAGTCTTTTTACCAGCAGCACTTGTTACAGCTCGTATGGGTTTAGTGTATCTATTCACCGACCCATCTTAAAATGTGAGCCGCGTCATGTGAAAATGGGTCTCATGTCATAGTTCCAGGCCAGCCTGCGCAATCTGATCAGGAGCTTCGCTGTCTGCTATAAAGTCACGCAAGATGTCGTGGTCTCAAACGCTGAGGCCGTATTATGGCATAAAGAACAGTTCTCGCATAGCGTGGATCATATATAGTCCTTGCATATTTTTTTAAAGCGACATTTCAATTGAAAGACAATGGTAGTTTAGATTTTCTGCAGCATGTCGAGATGTTTACCAGTCCTGTAATTATGCTACGTTACCTTGTTAATCTACAAATATCATATTTCGTAAAACTGTAAGAGGCACCGGAGTATTTATGCCACATAAAAATCTGGCGGTGTGTACGTGCCAATATTTATGCTCGTGTGTTCATCACCATGTCTATGGAATAAGCGGTATTTTGTAGTACGTAAAGATTCTTCACGAACGTGCGCAGAACAGCCGTCATCATTTCGAAGAAATCGAGTTCAAACTGTGCGTTTGATAGAGTTTCAGTTTCCTTTTATTCGATTAGCAAGCAGATGCTGTGAACCAGATTTCGATGAAAATATGAGCCTCGCTCCGGGAAAACAGGGCTTAATGCATGTGCGTTAAGTGTCGTATCGGATTAGCCTGTGAATTCCGCACAAGCTTATCATGCATTACTTTCAGGTTGACATAGTGATGAAGTAATATACAAAAAAATAAAATACGATAAAGTAAATATCTTAACACAAGAAAAATATTGTGTAATACCAACAAATGCCCGATCAATTGAATATAAAAACACTTGTCAATATTAATGTATGTTAATATCAGTATCAGATCAGATCAATGTTATTAACAAGATTTAAATTATACATATTAAAGTAACAAATGTTTAACATTGTAGTAACAAAATGCAAATACATGTACATGGATATACACTTGTGAAAATGATTCTAAAAGAAACTAAAATATGTACACGTATAGAATCCTGTCAACATACAGTGTTGGATTTTTTAATGAGGTCTTAAACGCATGGCATGTCCGATAATCATGTGTGCACGAGCAAATTTTTATGCTCACGTGTTCATCGCCAAAATGGTATACATTCCTATGCGTATAGGGATAAACGGTATTTTGTCCATACGTTCAGATACTGCACGAAAGAGCGCCGAATCTCCGTCATCATTTCAAAGAAATTGAGTTCATTTGTGCTTTTGAAAGGGTTCCAGATAGCGTTTTTTTGTAAGCTCACATGAGCACAACGCGCTTATGGTGAGCTTTTTCTGCTCGCCTTTTGTCAGTTATTAACATTTACCTTGTTAACACTCTAGAAGTCACATCTTCGTGAAACTTGGTCAGTACATTTGTTCTAATGATATCTGGCGGAGTTAGAAAATGGCTCCGGTTCGTAGAAAATCATAAGCACCAGGGGTCGGGAGCCCCCGCAGTTTTCCGTATATGGTTATAGTAAAACCTTGTTAACACTATAGAAGTCACATTTTTTGTCCAATCTTCATGAACATGGGTCAGAAGATTTGTCCTCATGGTATCTCGGACAAGTTTGAAACTTATCATGTGTGGTAAAAACTCAGCCATTGGGTCAAATTTAAGAAAAAGCTTGTTAACACTGTAGTAGTCACATTTTAAGTCAAATCTTCATGAAACTTGAATAGTTAAGTTACTTTGGGTCTCAGGTGAGAGGGTAAGGGCCCATGGCCCTTTTGTTCGATTAGCAAACAGAGGCTGTGAACCAGGTTTCGATGAAAATATGAAAAATACAGACTTTTGTCAGCATAATAAAGGAGTTGTGAGCACTTAAGCACTAGAAACTCAAACAACAGTTTCGGTTAGTTAAACTCAGTTGAGATACATTTGCTAATAGAACTCACCAAAGTTTATTGCTAGATCTTTGCCTGTGAATGTCTTACTTAACATCATAAGACCAATTTAAATTACTTTGAAATCCTTCATATATCTCATAATATCTGTATATATTTTGTGCATAAATGTATACCTTTGTCAAGCATTTGAGCACTGGAAACTTGTATAAACAACTGGCTCGGTTAAACTCGGTTGAGATACATTTGCAAACTGCATTCAAAGAAGTTCATTGATAGATCTTTGCCTTTGAACGTCTTACTAAACATCCTAAGCCAAATTTAAATGACTATGAAATATTGCACACCAAGTATATCTGCAGGTTTTTTTTGGCCCGATTTTATAGCCGAAAAACGGCTATATTCCCGATCCCAAAAAGTATACTTTTTTCCCAAAATGTGCCAAAAATTTCCCAATTTAAAAAAAAACAACAAACATGAGATGTGTTTGTCAGAAACACAATGTCCCCTATTGCGCCGCTTTGAAATAAAATTTCAATATATCATTTGGCAGGTAGGTTTATAAATTATCTCCGTTTTAAAGCTTATTACTTCCATTGGATTGTATTTTTTTACCTTTCACCACTCAAAATGTGCAGCTCCATGAGATACACATGCATGCCAAATATCAAGTTGCTATGTTCAATATTGCAAAAGTTATGACCAAGGTAAAGTTTTTGGACAGACACTGTCATACATGACAGACAGGCCAAAAACAATAAACCCCCTCTTCTTCAAAGGGGTCATTTTTTATTTATTTTTTAGAAAAACAAGTGTCTAATGCTTATTTTATCTCATCTAACAAAGTATATTATAATGATTTATACGATTTTGTTCTTTTAATTTGAATTATGATAAGAGTTATATCAAATTACTATTTGCCAAATCAGTGGACTTTTTGCGCGAAAAAAGAAGGCTTATGAATTTATTTTTCCAATTTCTTGACAATGCCGCTTAATTCCCAATTCCAAAGCCATGGGCTATCTTCCCGAAAATGGGAAAAAAAACCTGTATCTGTATATATTTTGTTCATAAATATCTAGTTTTGTCAACTACTTAAGTCACTGTCAGTCATAACGTTGTATTTTTCATAAGACATTTAATCAGACAGTAAAACTATTACAAACAAGAACTGCTCAGTGGATTTGATTTGAAGTTGCTAAAGTGGTTTCAGCTTTGTGTAACAGGAGGCCATTGCAAAGCATGCTGGACTTACATGTACAATTTAACTTCCGATGACTGGATAAAAACAACACATTAGTCATTCAAAATTATGTATTTTAAAAACTACAAAGCTACACATAGAATTCAATGATGAAACAAGACATACATTTGAAGCATGAAAATGGCCTGAAATTAATGAACACAAATGCACATGAAAATCAATGTCAACAAGTACTGACCACATTTCATTGACAAGATTAACATTTCATCATGAATACCAGGACTTATTTGGTGTCAATGCACCCGTGACTCCAGGTGTGTTTTTGTAGTAAATAAATAGATAAAAGTCTATCTCAATCATGAACTTGCACCATCCCCTGCACTGCGCACCTGAATTGTAGACTGGCCTTTGAGTATGTCATCTGAAAATGGAAATAATCAACTTGCATTCCGCCATTGGATGTTGATCATTATGTAGTAAGTAAACCCAAAGTAAAATCAATACTATTGATCCTCAATATATAAAGTTTTGTTCTGGCTTTAGTTACAGTGACCTGACCTATGGCCTCTGGTGAAAGGTCTTGCATAATTCCCACAAGGCCCTTCAAGTATACAAAGCTTTGTCCGAGAATCTTTAGCACTTGATGCGATATTCCAGTTACGTTATATGAGCTTTTTAGTGATTTCTGTTGTTGCGCTAAGACAGACAGAGAGATGGATGAACAGAGGTAGGTATTGACAGACATCAAAACAAGGCTTGTCACCATAGGATGACATATGCCCCCTTTTTCCACATTTTTCTAAACCTAAACGCAAAGTGTTTTTCCAAATTTTTCGAAACCTTAACGCAAAATGTGACAGAATTTCAGACGGACAGTGTGATCACTATATGCCCACCTTTGGGGGCATAAAAACCTATAGCTGAAATTGTTTACCAAACTTCATGATAAGATAATAATATGTATGTTTTCAAGTTATATAACAACATTTCAGTTTGTTTTTTTAACAGAAAGACAGACGGTCAACAAACAGAGGAAGGGACTGACAGGCAGACATACGTAAAACCTATAGCTGATTGTGTATACCAGGTGCTATAATATCTTATGTACTTTTTAAGTCATTACAATTAGAAGTTGTGTTCTATTTAAAGTCACAGCAAACTGACCTTTGGTCGCTGGTGAAAAAGAGGTTAAACATAGTTCTGACATTTTCATTTATAAGTTCTGACATTTTCATTTATAAGTATACTAAGTTAAGTTTCATCAAAGTATCTTCATTAGTTTTTGAGAAATCACGCAAACTACTTTTGTAGACAGACCAACAAAGAGACAGACATGAAAAACTGAGGTTAGACCATTGCGGTTAATCCGCATTTTACAAGTACATTTTAACAAAAGCCAACACAGTTCACATACCAGTGAGTATCATGTAAGTATCTGAGAAAAGTTTCTGGCAGGACATGGTCTGTGGATCGTAGTCCGATGACCCACCGTATACCACAAGGTGCTGCCCGACCACCGCTGCAGAGTGCTGCCCCCTGGCAGCTGGCGTATCATCCCCAATGCTGGGCTGCAACCACTGGTACGTCTCTGATAAGAGTCGTGTTCTGAGAAAACTGGGCTTAATGCATGTGTGTAGTTTCATCACAGATTAGCCTGTGCAGTCCGCAGAGGCTTATCAGGGACAGCACTTTCTGACTTTATGTTTTTTTCGTTTGAAGGAAGTCTCTTCTTAACAATAATCCTGTTTAGGCGGAGAGTGTTGTCCCTGCTCAGATTATGCAGACGGCACCGGCTAATCTGGGATGACACTTTATGCACAAGCATTTAGCCCAGTTTTCCAAGAACCGGCTAATAAGTTTTTAATGACATTTTCTTATTGCCATTACAAAGATATCATAAATAACAAGAGATGTGTTTGTCAGAAACACAATGCCCCCTACTGCGCCGCTTTGAAAATTTTTATAAAAAATGACCTTTGACCTTGAAGAATGACCTTGACCTTTCACCACTCAAAATTTGCAGCTCCATGAGATGCACATGCATTTTTTTTTTTAC
>VMBQ01010773.1:0-24694 GCA_007657795.1 Dreissena rostriformis | reverse complement strand
ATATTCCACCGAATCCAACAAATATCCTCTATTTATTAGGTCCTGCATGCCCATTACCAAAAAGGAAATGTTATGGATATATGGTCAATTCATTGAAAGGTCCAATCGAGTCAAAGGGTAGGTGTATCCAAACAAGAATAAAAAGTAAACAGGCTGGTAAAAATCTTTAAAAAAAAATGCAAAAAGTTGTGCTATACAATTTAGATTGTGGAGAACATAAACAAAATGTTTCTGGAAAAGTACCCATTAGGCTCCCACTACCTTAAGTTAATGTTAAATACATATTTTTTTTAAATTTATTTTTGATACCTGTGACATGAGTGATGTTTGGGAAGGCTATTAGGAATTTTAAATCCCGAATGCTTTATATGGACCGTTCCACGGAGAATGGATTTTATTTTTTGAATGTGTGGTTTTGTACTCATTGTCACTTTAAGTCTCAAATCTATGTCCGGTATTTTCATGTGCTGTCAGTTTTGACCGGTGTAAATCTTAATTATTGCCTGTTTCTTCAGTGTCGTCCGTTTCCAAAACATCTGTGATTTCTTCGAAATTGTCTTAGCCGTTTAGAGCTCGGTATTAATGTTCAGTCCACCATTTTGTCAGTTCGTTCTTTTTTGGATAAAGATAACCGATGTCAAAGACCTTGGCCAATTTTTTAAAAGACCATGTCAAAAACGAACACCTGTTCAGACATCTTTAATTGCATACAAGCGCTAACCGAAGCATTTCCACACAAAAGAAGATGACCAAGTTTTATCCTATGGATATGAGGTACCCAGTTTTATAGTGACCGCTTTATATATGTGTCGTGTTCTGAGAAAACTGGACATAATGCATATGCGTAAAGTGTCATCCCAGATTAGCCTAAACTGGATTTTCGCTAAGAAGACACTTCATTTAAACGAAAAATGTCATAAAAGCGAAAAGTGCCGTCCCTGATTAGCCTGTGCGGACTGCACAGGCAAATCTGAGACGACACTTTACGCACATGCATTGTGCCCAGTTTTCTCAGAACACGACTCATATATACAGACATTGGTCACAACTATAGAATTGCACATCGCGCGCCTCGGTTTGGATTTATCGAGGAATTATTGCGTCGTGATAATCGCTGAAATTGGGAATGTCACTCGCCTGTTGGCTACATACAGTACGTTTAAATATGTGTATCTTTCATGTTGAGGTCACTTGAATTTCATTATTCTTGTATTTGACATTTTAGAAATTATATTATAAACATTTATAATGAAACAAGTATGACCAATAACATCGTTAATAAAAAGTTTTTTTCTGGATAGATAAGTTTAATTTATTAATTTAGCATTTGACAATATAGTTTACATGGTCTTAAGTCATGGTATTTGCAAATATTGTGAGATATTAAGTGTAAAAATTGTATTAAACATGCGTCAGTGTGTGTGTGTGTGTGTGTATCAAAGTTTATACGGTTCTTTCCCGCCTGAGGCTGCATTATAATTAACCTACTTGAAAAGTTGGGACGAATTTTGAATTATAGCTGTAATTTCCAGCTATTTGTTTTCTAACTTGAAGATATTTCAATTTTAAATTTGGGCGTAATCTTGAATTGTGTGTGTGTGTGNGGGGGGGGGGGTGGAGCCGGAGTACCCGGAGGAAACCCCAGTTACCCCACCTATCCGGTATGATGACCACGACCAAACTCACTGCTGCCTGGAACGTGGATTAACCCGGGTCACATTGGAAAGAAGCGCGTGTACCAACCACTGCGCTAAGCGGAGAGCCCATGCGCCAAAATGCATTTTTGTGCCTTGTTAAGTATCGCAACACAGACACAACCCCTGTTGTTCACAAAAAAACCTAAACGTTCTCTATTGAAAGTTAGTAATATAGGGAAACAATAATCTTTAATGATTTTATATTGATAGCAATGATGTAGTGTGTGGTCTTAGTCGCGTGAAGCGTTGATAGCACAACACATTTGAATTGTTTGTCATTGCGTGCGTTAAGTAAGTGTTATTTTAATAAAGGCCTCATTAACACGTAGCATGTTTAAAAATAGTGAAACAATGTTCCAAGTTTCGAAGAAGATAACTGCAGACCATGCTTATTAAAAATGACGGAATATTTATCTGCCATTATGTAATGAACAACGGATTTGGTTTGCAGTACTTCAAACACAGCTCAGAAAGTGCACCAAATGAATTTTCAATTAACGGTCTAGAGCGTACTGATTTTTTTTAAATGTTTGACTTTTAAGCAATGCTGTTCACACAACGACTCAACCTCCATTACTGGTGTAATTTACAGGAGAAATACTACAAGTTAATGGGAGACAAATTATTTACCGGTTTATATATACCGGTAGTACCGGCTGAGTTGATTTCCTTTAGTTTAATCTAGCCTATTTTTAAAACACGCAGTGCTATTTAAATAATTGCATAATTTGTTAGCTTGATTATGCAGATGAAGACAACATCTTATTGAAAAGCACTAATGACTGTGTATGTGCTTTTGAAACAAGGCGCACTTTGGATACTTTATTCATGGAACATGTTTAGTTTGTGTCGCGAACTAGTCTCTATTTTTTCGCTAATCAACATGAAACTTTATTGATATATTGACTATTCTATATAAACATGGAAAACGTTATTTTTGGTTGATGCCGCGATGTACTTAACAGAGTTATGTGCGCTGGAAATTGGCAAATTGTTGATACAATTTTGGCATCATTGTACGTTATTGACGGTAAATTTATATTTTGTGTCGCAAACTATTTTATTTTAGTGTATGTTTAAGATTTGTCTTGTGTGTGCAGTTTTGTTCATTTTTTACTTCAAACAAATACGATTAAATGTGTCAGAATGTTTGTTTGTGCGATAAAGGACATTGATTAAATCAAGAGCTACAATTTATTCAAAACGGACAGACCTTGATCTGTCTATATAAATCGGCCATGTTTCAAGCATCAATTCTCGTACTTTTACCAAATATGAACGACAACACTTTTTTTTTACAATTACTATAACTACTAACATTAACAGCAAGAAACGTAAATAAATACAGAAAGGGGGGTAAATATTGAAAAACACTAAATTCGTTTTGTATTGTATATTCTCCCTTAATATGTGTTTTGAGGTTAAATTTATATATGTATTTTTTATATGAAATACGATGTAATAAGTTTAAATTAAAAAAAAAACAATGCATGGTATACAAGCAAAAGGTATTTGTCTAAATATGAAATAAGATGTAACAAGTTTCATCTTTAAATGCATGTATGGTAAACAATGAAAAAGTAATTGTCTGAACCAAGAATGCTTGTGCAATTAGCGTCTATAATTGTGTATGATCAGTGCTACTAATATCATCGTCCATCAAAGAGTATGCGTTTGTGGCCGTATAGGTAAGTAAGAACGATTTTTATTAACGTGGCATTTGTATACACATTTGTATAATATACAGAGTAAACACGCTTATTACAATTGTAACTCAGTTATACCAGGCCACATGGGCCTTTATGTAACCATAACCAAGTTAACAATAAGTAACTTTATGTAGAATAATATGTAAATAATTAAGATGGTATACAGATTTGCGAAACAAAGCGAAAGGACAATCATGAACTGTAAGTGTACGTGATACAAATAAGAAAGAATAGACAAATGGTGTTGCTTTGAGTAAATATCACTCATCTTCTGTGCCTGTGCACTTGATACAAATATTTGCAGAACACACGCAACTTGTTTGTCATGAAAAAAAAGATATTTGTGTGGTCGTATATTATGTGTGTGATAAAATTAAAGGGCCTATTTCACAGATAAGCAAAATGCACTTTTCATAAAAATTGACATATATTCAAATGATAATTATTCATAGCACTGAATTTTCAAACTGGCATACTTACACTCATAACTAAGACAAATATTCAAAATTTCCATTTAAATAGTTCAATACTTAACGTTTGTAACACTCTTTCTCCATATTTTGGACACTATATTTTTTAATCTTTTTAGCGTTCAATAAACGCTGATAATCTCAAAATCCAGAATGACCCATTGGTAGCGAGCTAGAAATTTTGCGAAATGTTAATCATTATTCTATCTTAAGCACTTTAAAATTCCTAACAATTTGCACTTATATTTAGAAATAATAAAATACATCATAATATCGTTGCTCTTTCAGCCTTATTTTTAAGAAATGCAAGACCAAAAGAAAGACAACTATTAACTGTTTCGTTCTGTAAAGAGACAGAGTAACTACCCGTTTTACAATGCAATTTAAATATGATACACGATTATTAATATCACGTGTCCTTTAAATGATCAAAGTAACAAGCTCGTGTAACTCTGGTTCGCATTCTATTAAGGGAAACATACTTCGATTAAGAGAATAAACAATCTCCAATTTGTTGAAACACTTTCCTTCATATACCAAGTTTGGTTTTTTCTGATAGGGTTTGTCGATGAAGGCATTTGGGCGATAAAACAGGCCCAGTATCAGATATAGATAATAATAGGTTAGTTTTGATTATAGATCAGGTTTATCATGCGAGGCTTAGAAAACAAAAAAGCACGAGCCTTGGCGAGTGCTTTTTCGTTTTCGTGCCGAGCATGATAAACCTGATCTAGAATCAACACTCACCTATTATTATATTTATCCCACTTTTTATTCAGTAAACATTTTTCATTTAAACAAAATTAGTTTAACTGGATAATTTCGCTGGATTTATGACGTCATTTTGTCGAAAAAATGACGTCATTTCGTGCCGTGGTTTATAGCAGAAATGTAATCAAAGGGGCTTTAATCAACCGAATTCGCTGTAAATGTGGGATGAAATGGCACTATTTGATGCAAATGAAGTTAGCATCAACGGCATTTCCCGTAAATATAAACACTATTAAAAATATCTTCACATATTGGAATGAAGCGACGTGGAAGTTTACAATAGAGCACTTTAATGAAAATATTCGCTTGCTCCGATTATAATAATGCAGTGCTTCAAGTAAAGTTCATTCATAAAGATTGTGCTGATACCAATTACACTTGAATAGTGTCAAGGGGATCAGCTTTGATAATTTTAAAATACGCATTCTTTATTACTATGAAATAGAGAACTTTCTTCCAATTAATACGTTTTATAATATCTTTATAAGCCATGTAAGTCTAACCAGTTTTTGATAGCTTTCTTTGTTGAAACGCCAAAATAAAGAATTGTGAAGGAAAGAAGACTTCAATTATATCTGTTTTTATTGCGAAAAAAATCAATTATGACGTTTTCCACATTGCACTACAACTTTACAAATCGACTTCATTATAGCGTAGATTAAAATCAGACGCATTTATAAGCTGTTAAATAGATGGCGTTAAATGCCGTATCGCATTTCACAATCCATTAACGATACCGGGTATTTGTAAACGATCAAAATAAGTGGCTATAAAATAGGATAATTTCGGTGTTGTTGAATTCTACAGTAGAGTAAGCAGATGTTTTCTAAAGAAACAAATTGCTGTGGGATTGGAGCAAATCATTAAATCCGCTTTAAGGGTAATGGTTCACAGATTGTGGGCTTCTTTGAAGCTTGTCAATAGATGCCTACACTTAATATATTTAATGAAATGATCACATCAAGCATAACAATGAAGTGTTTAACATAAAGGTGATAAAAAACTACATGTTGGTTTCAAAAGAGAAATCGATTCGGGGCCGAACGGATACATCTCTTGGCGATCCCGCCAGGTAATTTCATGAAGCGTATTTCAGTTATGTAAGCGATTAACGTATTAACACATTTTGTATCATAAACATAATAAACAAAACACAATAGTTGGTTGTTTCTCGTTTGTTAAGCAATTTTTTTTACGCTAAAACATGTAATGTTGTATCCAACATACACTTGATTGCTTGGATATGCTTATGATACCATTAGAGCTATTACACCTATTGCAGTTTGTCACCTATAAGTAGTATTACACTTTCTAGAAATACGACACCCATGTGCGATATGTCACCTATTGGCGATAAGACACGTATTGACAATATGAAACCTATGGGCAGTTTGACATATACTGACACTTCGACACCTAGCGACGATATTACAAAGATTGACACATATTAAGTATGAATTATACTAGCAATATGACACCTTTTGGCAATATGACACCTTTTGGCAGTATGACACCTATTGGCAGTTTGACACCTATTGGCAGTAGGACACATATTGACACAATGACACCTATTGGCAGTATGACACCTATTGGCAATATGACACCTATTGGCAGTATGACCCCTATTGGCAGTATGACCTCTATTGGCAGTATGACCCCTTTTGGCAGTATGACACTTATTGGCAGTATGACACCTTTTGGCAGTATGACACCTATTGACAGTATGACACCTTTTGGCAATATGACACATATTGGCAGTATGACACCTATTGTCAGTATGACACCTATTGGAAATATGACACCTGTTGGCAGTATGAAACCAATGGAAATATGACACCTATTGGCAGTATGACACATATTGACAATATGACACATATTGACAATATGACACATATTGGCAGTATGACACATATTGACAATATGACACCTATTGGCATTATGACGCTTATTGACAGTATGACACCTATTGGCAGTATGACACCTATTGGCAGTATGACACCTATTGGCAGTATGACACATATTGGTAGCATGACACCTATTTGCAGTATGACACCTATTGGCAGNTCAACTAAAGCTCATCCATAAAGATTATAATAATGCAGTGCTTCAACTAAAGCTCATCCATAAAGATTATAATAATGCAGTGCTTCAACTAAAGCTCATTAATAAATATAATAATAATGTAATGCTTCTACGAAAGCTCATCCATAAAGATTATAATAATGCAGTGCTTCAGATAAAGCTCATCCATAAATATTGTGCTGATACTAATTACACTTGAATAGTGTCACGGGGATCACATTTGATCATTTTAAAATAAGCATTCTTTGTAGACATAAAATAGATAATTTTCTTTTTATGAATACGTCTTACAATGTTAGTCTTCATAATCCATGTAAGTCGTACCAGTTTTTGATAGCTTTCTTTGTTTATACGCCACTTTAAAAATAAAGAATTGTGTAGGAAAAACGACTCCAATTATATCTGTTTTGATTGCAAAATATCAATTATTACGTTTTCAACATTGCACTACAATTTGACAAATCGTTTTCATTATAGCATAGATTAAAATCAGACGCATTTATAAGCTGTTCAAGAGATGGCGTTAAATGCCGTATCGCATTTCACAATCCATTAACGATATCGGGTATTTTTAAACGATCAAAATAAGTGGCTATAAAACGGCATAATCTCGGTGTGATTGAATTCTACAGTAGAGTAAGCAGATGTTTTCTTAAGAAAAAAATTGCTGTGGGATTGGAGCAAATCATTAAATCCGCTTTAAGGGTAATGGTTCACAGATTGTGGGCTTCTTTGAAGCTTGTCAATAGATGCCTACACTTAATATATTTAATGAAATGATCACATCAAGCATAACAATGAAGTGTTTAACATAATGGTGATAAAAAACTACATGTTGGTTTTAAAAGTGATATCAACTCGGGGCCGAACAGATAAATCTCTTGGCGTTTCCGCCAGGAATTTTTTATGAAGCGTATTTTAGTTATGTAAGCGATTTACGTATTAACACATATTGTATCATAAACATAATAAACAAAACACATTAGTTGGTTGTTTCTCGTTTGTTAAGCAAATTATTTTAGGCTAAAACATGTCATATTGAATCCACCATACACTTGATTGCTTGGATATGCTTATGGTACAATTAGAGCTATTACACCTATTGCAGTTTGTTACCTATTAGTAGTATTACACTTTCTAGAAATACGACACTTATGAGCAATATGCCACCTATTGGCGATTAGACACGTATTGACAATATGAAACCTATGGGCAGTTTGACATATACTGACATATACTAGCAATATGACACATATTGGCAATATTACACCTATTGGCAGTATGACACCTATTGGCAGTATGACCCCTATTGGCAGTATGACACCTTTTGGCAATAAAACACATATTGGCAGTATGACACCTATTGGCAGTATGACACCTATTGGCAGTATGACACCTATTGACAGTATGACACCTATTGCCAATATGACACATATTGGAAGTTTGACACCTATTGTCAGTATGACACCTATTGGAAATATGACACCTGTTGGCAGTATGGCACCATTGGCAATATGACACCTATTGTCAGTATGACACATATTGACAATATGACACCTATTGGCAGTATGACACATATTGACAATATGACACATATTGGCAGTATGACACATATTGACAGTATGACACCTATTGGCAGTACGACACCTATTGGCAGTGTGACAAATATTGGTAGCATGACACCTATAGGCAGTATGACACCTATTGACAGTATGACACATATTGACAATATGACACATATTGGCAGTATGACACATATTGACAGTATGACACATATTGGCAGTATGGCACATATTGACAGTATGACACATATTGACATTATGACACCTATTGGCAGTATGACACATATTGACAATATGACACCTATTGGCAGTATGACACCTATTGGCAATATGAAACATATTGGCAGCATGATACTTATTGGCAACACAACACCTATCGGCAGTATGGCACATATGGGCAGTATGACACATAATGGCAACACTACACCTTTTTGTTATACGGCAACTATTGGTAGTATAGCACAGTTTGGCAGTATGACAACTACTGGTAATACGACAAATACTTGCAATATAATTTTTCACATGTGATACCTATTTGCAGCACGACACCTATATGCAGAATGAAACCTTGCAAAATGACACTAATTGGCACTTTGACAAAAAATCACAGGCTTTGAGGTGGCTGCAAGTTGTATATTTTGAAAGGAAATATTCTATGTCATTTCAAATATAATTAATTGGAAACCTGCTCTTCACAAATGCAAAATTATCGCTAATGTAGTTCAGTGCATTTATGGAGTTATCAATCTTTGCTGAATCGCACTAGATTGCCCGATTTATGTTTTAAATAAGGTGCAATATGTTAAAAAAACACATACAAAGTCTACTCACCTTACAGATTTTTGCAAACTTAAAAAAAAAACATGAACGGTCATAAGCACCACCTCGAATCATTGAATTGTTTATTAATGCATCTCCAAAACGAGTTGGCGCCAGTGATTAATGGCCGTGTAATTGATCCGGTTGAGTATACGCACACCACTGTGGTGTGTTATCAGCCAGGCAGGATACGATTGGTCAGAGTAGACCAGGGATGGTGTTCTATATCATTCTAAGAATTTACACTTACATGGTTTATATAACTTTTATTTTATGCTTTAATATATCTTTTCTAAGTTTCAATCTTGAGAAATTTGGTTAAAAGAAACCAGTCTTTACATTAAATTGATTTGATGAAGATTTATTTCAAGACATTTAATGTACTTAATAGATGTGCAAGTTATGACTGTAAACTTCTCTTTATTGCCTCTTTTTCGATTAATTTATATTTTGTCTTAGTTTCCGGTAATTATTATACAATATCTTAGATATAAACTCAGAGTGACTTTATTGTGTTGCTTTTTAAGATCTTAATAATCTCGGCAACAGTTTGTCTTACAATGTTTTATGGTGTGTATCAGTTTTAGTAAATGCGCTTGGTACTTTGCCCTTACCCCGCTTCTTAGCGTTGCATTGAAAAAACTGGAAGTGTTTGTTCCGAATAAATATTTTTATTGGGCAATTTAAGTGATATTGTTGTATGTCTTTTGCTCAATGTGGGGTATTTATATGCGTTACCTTTGATTATAAATGATCATTGTTTTAACATTAAAACTACTATTATCAGTAATACTATAATCACATATAATAAAACGTTTTTTCTAATTAAAAAAAACAAGGCATGCACTCATCAGTATTAAACAAATCGACATACATAAACATAACAAGTTAAAAAAGGCTAGCCTCAAAATATATTATTATGCACATTATGCATTTTTCATCAGATTTGTCACTTACCCCACCAACCTTTCTTGTCTTATAAATAATAATTATGGATCTTATCCAGATTAAATATTTTATCATTCCATTCATTATATCTTTACTGCGTTTCAGGTACAAATTGAAACATGTCATTGGCAAAATAACATGTTTGTGTTCATTCATTTGTTTCATAATTATTATTTCATTTCACAAAAAAAAACTTATCTGTGTTATAAACATTGTAATCTGAAAAAATGCTTAAATTAACAAGCTAACCAAAATCAAGGGAAATTTTTGTTGTTTGTGTCATTTGTGAAAACACAGTATTTTCAAGATTTTCGGGCCTCCATCTTGGCGGCCATCTTGGTTTAAGATCACATGGGAACACAATCCTTCGTGGAAACACAAATATTATGTTACCCATGACAACGTAGAACAACATCAGCATATTAACAAAACTAATTTCACTAATGCACCGTGAGCCCCCCGGTCCTACTAGACTATTAAATGGACGAGTCGTTATGCATTCATTAACTATTTAGCGGTTATGATAGCAAAACATGATAAGTATATTATGTAACTACTAACTATTTAAATCTATTCCAATAATTTTCGAATTCTTTTGATCCATGTTTTTATGTTACTGTTTTGTAATATGTAAAAAAAATAATAAGGTTCTGTTTTTTATATAAAAATGAATAAGAATTATGTAAGTTATAGACAACGTATACCACTTAAGGTGGAAAACCATCTAAATTAATTTCTTCATTCTTTTTTTTCTGGCACACAATTGATACAACGGTATACAGGTAGTCAATTGCTATACAAGTGGAGACACAATTGATAAAATAACACAGTCAGATTGCTATATAGGTTGACACATGTGCGCTTTGTTGCGCCCTTTCCGCTGTTGCTTTTTTTTCTAATACATTCCGGTGGACTGAGTTACCCGGGCTCAGAAAGTGTATCATCATCGGGTTCTAGCCGTGATAGCCCGATGCGTATTTGTGTCGCGTTCTGCGAAAACTGGGCAAAATGCATGTGCGTAAAGTGTTATCCCAGATAAGCCTGTGCAGTCCGCACAGGCTATTCAGGGACGACACTTTCCGCCTAAATTGGATTTTTGCTAAGAAGAGACATCATTTAAACGAAAAGTTCCATAAAAGCGGAAATTGTCGTCCCTGATTAGCCTGTGGGGACTGCACAGGCTAATCTGGGATGACGGTTTACGCACACTCATTTTGCCCAGTTTTCTCAAAACACGACACATATAGCTAGCTCTTGCCTTCTACCTACATATTCCCTCCCCAAACTCGAGCCATGTCTCTCCTAACAATCACGTATCTTTTATTATACCTGTCACCTCTTTTACACCTTTTCATACTCACCTCTCTTCACTCGAGCATTCACAATAACGAGGAATATGATCAAATGCTAAAGAATGCAAATACAGATTATGAAATATTTACTTGTTTTTAAAAGATTAAAGAGGGCCAACGCAAGGGACAGGCACAGACTTGCACATTAAATAACACAATGTTTTCTATTTATGAACATTTAAATATAGTTCAGTTAATACATTTAAACAGTATATACATCGGTTTCCAAACAGGATCACTGAATTGACAAAGAAATTTCATTTGTTGAAGTTATGTATAAAACATTAATGTATCATTAACACAATTTTCCCTAATTAATGATCAAATTACATTACAAACGCTCCGTAATTTCCCCTTATTAATGATTATCAATACAGGAACATATATTTATACTATTTTCTTAGTAAGGAGTGTGATTTTCGGTTTTTGAATACAATGCATACAATTGCTTTTTTTATTTTTATGTTTTGCTAAACTGTGAACAAGTCTCTTTAAATTTAACATTTTATTATAAACATTCAAGTAAAACACTCTGGCAGCCTTTATTTGTAACATGATTACCAGGCAAGGAAACGAAAGCACTAAGATTATGTTTAATCTGTATATAAACGATTAACATAGATTCATAGATTAATTGGGCATTACCGATAACATTTTAAATATAATACGGATTCTATAGCCAGAGCTGCTGGAACTGAAGAATTAAAACAACAACTTAATTCTATCTCAGAATTTCGCTTTCATATTCCTGCAAATAACATTGAAGAAAACATTTATTTATTAAACTCGATATTTTTGTTAAAGGGACTGTAAACCACGAATACGGAAAAAGAAAAGTTCTAAAATACCGTATTTTTTACAATAATTAGTTTATATTGATTAAAATATCACGACAGGTATATTACAGAACTTGCAAAAAGTTCATATTTTCAGTATATTGGGTAATACAATTTCGCGATGCAAATTCGAAAGTATATCGCGAAAATAGGTGACATAACGATATACCCACTATAAATAACGCAAGCAGATTGATCATTTATATATAAAATATATACAATGCACTACGCATGCACAATTTGCATTCCTGGGTTTACCATGTGACGATGATGATCAATCTAGTTGCGTTATTTATAGTTAACTGGTAGTTACCTGGTATGCATACCCAGTAAAAATAACAAAATAATATAAAAATAAAATAAACACTTTTTTTTCCAAGTAATGTTATAAACCAGTCGTGATATTTTAAGCAATATAAACTAACAATTGTAAAAAAATATTGTATTTTTGAACTTTTCTTTTTTCGTCATTCGTGGTTTACAGTCCCTTTAAAGCGTAAACTAAAAGTGTTTGTTTTAACTAAAGCGGTGGTACTTATTTCACTGACCTTTTGGTTATTGTTTCAGTTTTAGGCTTCCAATCATTTTCGCTAAATTATCTTTTACATTTAAGGATACCTTGGTCACGCATTCATGTAAACATCATGCTTTATTTAATCATATTATTCATTTTCCGTTTTCACTCCATGCAATAGTTTACGCATTTCTGTAATCATCTCGAACTCCATGCATAATGTCGCTAATTCAGAGTGAAGAATAAATCCTTGCGTTCGTGTGTTTAAAAAAAGCAATAAAGCAACATAGCATATTATAACATGCTTTAAAATTATCAAAACACTACAAGCCTGTGCATTTTTGTGTGTTTTGTGGCAAACTAATTGTACTGAAAAGTTATACATATAATATGTGAATGTCGATAAAAATATAGTTATGAACATTTATAAAAAGAATTTCTATTATACACTGTTATTGACTAATTAAACAAAAACTATAACATAACGTACTTAATTCACTTTAAACCCAATATTTGTTTCTTTCTAACACTTAACTATTTAATATAATATATTTCATAAATTCCATTGATTATCATTTAAGTACTGTAACGCAGATTTCCTATTTTTGTTGTATTCTGCATCCAAAATCAACGTTTAAGAAATGCAGTGACGTGCCGCTGCTGCTTCTACTGATGATCCAAATTATGACCTTGACACTGCTAATGGCGATGATGATGATGATGATGAGAAGGAGGAGGAGGAGGAGGAAAAGGGGAAGTAGCATGATGATGTACCTTAGCAACTAATTTATTAATAATAGTTGAACATACAAGTTGCGATAACACCAAAGTGCAGTGCTTTACTTAACAAGTGCACCCGCTATATTTCAATACAGACACGTTTGGTGCAAATTTGACCAAAGTCATGCAAAAATGGGTATTCTGCCATATGCCATATGAGAAGCTCAATACCAGCCGTAGAAAGTCGAAGTGACGGCCTCAGGAAACTAGACACGAACTTGACTAATCATTGTAAAACGGTCGCGTTGTATGTGATTCTCCCGATACCATGTACAGCTATGGCATTGATTTTCACGTTAACTTTGTAACGTTGTCTGTAGTTATGTAAAAATATATCAAATACAGTTAACACACAATAACAGTGAACATTACAGTACAATCTTATTTCAAATACGCATACTTTTACTTACCTCGCGCGATCCAATGGATCCAATTTGTTGTCACTACTCTGAGCAAGTTAAGTTGCAAATGTGTAACCCATCATGCTCAAAATAGTGGAGATATGTACCAAATAAAGTCCATTCCCATGTTATATAAATCGTAAGATTTCTTTTTTGCTTAATGATCGGTGAAAATACTGACTAAGACTTAAAAACTATCGAAATATCTTAACTATATGTATACTATGTTTATTCGCTAAAGTGATCTGTTGTAATTTAGGTACCATGATATTATCTTTTAGTTCCAAAGCAGAAACCACAAAAATAAGATCAACTTAGAAAACGAAAAAGGTTAAGAATTGTTTCATTTGTTACTTGTTTAAGATCAACAAAATTTGATTTTGGACGCTGCTATCGCAACTTGTTTCTCTGTTTAACTCCTGCTTTTATTTCCAGTTCGTTCGAAGACCGTAATCCAAGTGACCACAATGTAATTGGTGGAAAAGGGCTCCGCACCGTCACGTTTGTTTCGTCCAAATCATTTCAGCCAATAAGAACAGAACAGAACAGAACAGTTTATTAAGTAAATCAAGGCCGCCGGCCTATGATACATAACACAATAACATAATATAATACAATTTCAAAGTTGTGCCATATGTTCATATAAATGTAATTGTAAAGGTCTTAAGTGTTTATCGCCTGTAAAAGATGGAATATATAACAAGTTAATATCCTAATATTATGGTCATTATTCGAAGACATGATGATGTAAAAATCGTTTAATGTCTCTCCAGATGAGTACCACGAATACAAATATTAATTCCTTATATCACTTTTATACTTATCACATTGAAACAATGCGTGGTATTCACAATCAATTATTTCGATGTCACCATTTGAACAATGTGTACATACTCGCGATGCAAATGGTAAGTTAAAATGTCTACCAAGTTCGACCTTGAGTTTATGATTACCACTGCGGAATTTTGTAAAAGCAATTTTAAATTTAGGTTGGATATTCAGGGAAAGGTATCTGTCCGGATTTTGATGTGTTTTAAAGCATTTATAACGATAACATCGACTTGAAATTTGTATTCAGTAGTGCCAATTGTGAGCATGACAATCAATAATACGCTGTATGAATATGTTAATAAATAAGGTGTTATCGCCCATTTCTTAATTTAACTAGGCATAACCAAATCCGTATGTAAAAAGGAGATATTTTATTAAAGTGGCCCAACAGTCCCTTCCGATATCGTCTATTGAACACGCATTAAGTAACAGTATCTAGGATAACGACAATGAAAGCACTTCTATCTGGCGAAGGATCTTTTTTAAACCAACCAGTATTTTTCAAACTTAATAATGTCGGCTTAGCGGGTAAAACGCTTAAGCAATTGAGCATATTTGTTCCAAATACATATTGTAGACGAATGCTTGATTTGTGCACTATTGCAGATAACTGTCACTCAAAGTAGTCCCTCCAACATAAATTCTGCAATCTAATCATTGGTAGACAATAGTTGTCACAACATGAGTTTTGATTTAGGTCCTGCAAACTAACTGCGAACGTGACTTTTGGTGGTTACCGTTTGTATAAATTGACAAGCAGCCCCATGCTTCAGACACATTCGGTGTTGGACCTGTGAGGAACTAGCCATGAGTGGACTGACAGGATTCCTTGTGATTCTCTGCGTGTTGCAGTACACAGGTACTTTATTTGGATATGTTTACGACAATACGACGTTAAATAAATTGGTTTAAACGTTTTTGACAGGATATTAACCAACAAACGCAACAATACAACAGCAGTAGCTGCAATTTAATGGAACATATCTTAGTTGTCCTAACACAAGCTTGATATTGAAGACGAAACAACCTTTATGCTACATGTACTTGCTAAAATTCAATTCATTAAGTATTTGTGCTTTTGTTAAAGTTATTTGTTGGTAATTTTTATCAATGGGTATATTGAATGCATATCGATAGACACCATTCTATTTTATTTGATGAACATTAGTTTTTTTTTAAGTTAATGATTATGTCTAATTTTTTCCTTGAACTAATCAAAATATCCATGCTAAAGAAAAAATTAATATATTTCAACAATTACGTGCTGTAAATCGAATAAATGACATCATAAATGTTGATATTATAACAACGGCTTGAATTCGCAATTGTCATTTTTTATTTTCATTTTAAAGGTAAACCAAGATTAGCACACTGAAATTAAAATATAAGTGATTATTCAGATATATATAAATACAAAATATACGTTATTTCAAAGAAAGATCAATTTACAATATAAGGAATAAACATGTTTACTTGTTTTCTTGCAAATGTTATAACATATTGACTACATAATGAAAAACGTTGTTTAATAATTGCAACACTTATTTCATTATTATGCACAAAATGTCATTAGTAAAAAATATAATTATTACCAACTTCGAATAAACGACATTTTTCTTGTTTTTCTCATTCACAACTTTGATTTTTTGTTGTTGATATGTTTAAAGGAAAATACATTAATAGGAAGTATTGTCTTATTACGAGGGACATTATTTATGGCAATTAACTAGATGCCTAACAGTTTGATAGCGAACACAATCATTACTAGCATAACACTATATAAATCTAGTCACATTGGAAGAGTCCATGCAAAACGTTGGAGATTAAGGGCTCAAAACCTCATACTTGGCTCAGATTAATTCAAATCATAAACTGTGCGTAAATAAATATAACTATCATATCATCATAATTTATATCAGTAATGCATTTTTTTTAAATTAATAGCAAATATACTTCTCAATGGGTTGGTTCAAACCTCTTGTTTTATCAGCATTGCTGTTTTTTTTAACGTAGATTTTTTTCACAAGATTCACCTTGCAATTCATAGACTATTGGGAAATGTTTGTAATAATAATACGTTTTGCAGCCAAACAGTCAAAACCACACGACGCAAAATACTTATTTGTATTATTCCAACATAGTTTACCCATTTATACCAATAGTGCTTGATATTATACATGAACTTTAATAATTAAGAAGATACTCCACCCAACAGAATTACTCTTAAGACTGTTTTCATTTATTTTCTCATACAACAAACTTGATAACAGTTACCGCTTGCTATTGCGAACAGTTCCCAACCTTTTTTTTTGCTCAAAATTCATAAGTTACCCACCTTTTGCGATTGCGTGTGTAGCTGCCTAACAAACACCTATTCGTTTTAGAGGAAATGAAGCTTGGGGTACCGCAGTGACACTGACGGTCACGCTGACCATTACTAACAGGCTGGAGTTTGCAAATACAAGCTACGAAGTGTGTGTGGCAGAAGGAAATGTTGCAGGTATGCATGTTTTCACCCGCTCACAAAGCTTAATCAGCGAACGTTAATATTAGCATTTGAAAGGATAACCTTTATATCTTATTTAAAGATTGAAAGCAGAAAACCAGTTGTTTTTAAGTTTACATGTGTGATTGTTTTTGTAAAAGAAAACTGCACGACATGTGTGTCTCTTTCAGTGCACAATGAAAACTTCATAGAAAAGTAGACTGTAACACTAGTAACGAATGATTATCATATGTTTGTCGTTTGTAATCTATTGCTTTAACACAATGTCAACAGGAACTATGATTGAGACTTACACAGCTACTGATGCTGATGCTGATGTAGATGTCGTAACCTACAGTAACGGTGAGAAATATTTTTTTTATTGAAAGAACATCCGTTCATAGAAGTATGAAAATTAAAAAGTTATTTTTTTTTACATACTTAAAGGCAAGCAATGTGCACATACGAATCAAGAATATGCAAAATTATCAGCTTAATTATATTGCAATCTAAAGTAAGATACTAAATACATAAATTCACGAGCTCCTATAGCATTTCGCTAAATAAAAAAAGTACACTTTGTTATGCTTAATTATGAAGTAAAAATGAGATAATATTTAAATCAATGTTTACCTAGCCCCTGATTCCGACCTTAAGGTAGACCAATTAACCGGTGAGCTCAAGGTCGCGACGGGCAAAACACTGACAAGTGCAAACACCTGCGGATACACCACAACGATCATTGCAGAAAATTGTGCTAGTGAGGATAAAACTGCCTCAGCGCATGGTAGAACGGTAGTGAAAGTCACCATCTGTAGCGGGGCTGGACAGGTCCAGTTCATGGCTATTCTGCTGCTGATCCCACTGCTGATAACACGTGTATTCTAGTTTCTCAACGACTATGCGTGTGTATAAAGCATACACGCCTTTATATAAGCAAAGTGATAATATCAAGTTATGTAAATGTGACAAATATTGCCCAAACAATTTGATTCATACATTCTTTAAATAGTTAAAACATGAACAATTAATTTGCAAATTAAATAAAGTAAGTTTTTTAGAGTGTACAATAAAAATAAGAGAAATTTTTCATTAAGATATGAAATCTGTATAACAAGTATATACATGTGTATTGGTAACATAGTATATGAATGGGCGTTGTAAACAACAACCTTGTTATTGTTGTGTGCTTAGAATGAATCTGTATATTCATGATATTGTCGCTCTATGAAATACCTTTCGGAACTCGATGTGTTGGGATAATTAAACTAATTGGTAACTGTTAAGTTTTGATTCCTTTAACAAAAATCGCGTAAATGTGATGTTTCATATTTCTTTCTTGGTGTGTGCATGCTGTTGTTCACTCTAACATTGACATGATAAACGATTTTACCGATTAACTATGTTGTTATTCAAGTTTGTCCAGATATTCCGAAATAATGAAATAATTACAAAATACGTATACACGATGAGACATATAGCGACCAGTGGATGAATATTCTTTATTGTACCGTGCTTTGGTGTTCATTCATAACATAAAACTGGGTTGAATAAGTACATCGTTTCGATCATCATCCCCTGATTTTCCTTATTTCTTCATATTCAAAAGAAAAAGACAGTATTAAAATCGGACTAATAATAACGGTTGTATATATACATATATTATGAAATGAATAANATCCCCTGATTTTCCTTATTTCCTTCATATTCAAAAGAAAGAGACACAGTATTGAAATCGGACTAATAATAACGGTTGTATATATACATATATATTGAAATGAATAAAAGCATTTAGACAGGAAAACATAAATAAATAAATAATAATAATTTCAGTGATAACGGTAATTATTCTTAGTGTTTCTACAAACACGATCGTGTGTTGCCCATGGACTAAACCAATAAAGTACTCTATGTTTCGTATCAAGCTTACGGTAAAGTTTATATTCTAACCGCACCGAGCTTTAGCGTGTTATCAAATTTATATGTATTTAAAAAAAATGAATAGCATTTAACGACAAAAAACCTCATTTTGCGTTATACGATTTGATGCCATTTAAGCATGCATTAAAATATTTTCAGATTCTGATATGATTAAGCCCTGTCTGTTTAGGTACAAATCCATGCTTTTACGCAATAAAGAGTTGTAATTCTTTAACTGAGTTGTCCGATATTGAAATTCGTGAACATATAATCCTTGTAGACGGCAGTCAATCATTTCAAGCTTCCCCACACTGCAATCAGTCAAGCATTGTTTGAAAATTTATGAAAGCATTTTAGTGTTTGAACAAACACATTTCAATAGCAAGTTGTTTGTCATGTCTGCTGCTATTAATCTTGTGTATAAATTGGTACCAGCGATGTTCCGCGCAATACCAGAAATAAACCTCAAATGTTAACATTAACTTGTATAAGATACTTTTGTAAGCAATAAAATAATACACTTAAACATTTCGTATTTGTCATGGTAAAACTTAAGCGACGAACTAATGTCCATGTCGCAACAAACAATGTATACATCTATCCATCAATCGATTAATTCATCCATCGGTGCATCTATTCATCCGTCCACATCCGCCCGTCCGCACGCCCTCCCACACGCTCGCCCGCCATCCGATCATATATTCATCGACCTTTCTGTCCAATACATCCACCAATCCACTCATTTAATTTTCCATAAATCCATCTCTCTAAAACCCACCCAAAACAAACAAACCAACCCATCAAAATCACACGTCCATCCATCAATCCACAAGTCCATCCATCCATGACACATTTTATCTATTTATTCAACCACTNGTGTGTCCCAAGAAACTTAATAGACTCAAGAGTTTGAACGAATTCAGAAATGTAACTGCAATTTCTAGCTATTTAATTTTCAATGAAACAATTTTAATATTGGTATGGTCTTGTGCTGTGGGCGGAAGCCGGACTACCTCGAGGAAACCCCAGCTGTCCGGTACGGTGACCACCAAACAAACTCACATGGTGGAAATTTCTGTCGCACCGTACGCATATAAAAGCCGCATCTGTCTTCACTTTCACCTGTTTCGCCTGTCGTTGGCAAGATGGCGGATCTTCTCCTCTCCCGCCCGCAGTCAACATGCACAGCACTTCTCCATTTGCAACTGTACTGAGCAAGCGCTTCCTGGTGCTGGGTATTATGTCAATAGCGTTAAGGTCGCGCTTGCAGACATCCTTGAAGTGCAGATGTGGAAGACCAGTTTTTCTCTTGCCTGAAGCAAGCTCTCCATACAGAATGCCTTTGTGGATTCGGACGTTGTCCATCCGATGCACATGACCAAGGCATCTTGGACGACGCTGATGGACAAGGGTGACCTTGATAGGGATGGCAACCCTCTCCTGCACAGCATTATCGGTCGCTCCTTCAATATAAAAGACTTAAAGTCTTTTTTTCTGAGATGCGAAAAAGGTTTATGATTTGCTGGCATAAAGAAGAGTGCTTAACACGCAGGCCTGGTACACAGCTACCCTGTTGTTTGTAGTCGGCATGCTGTTGTTCCACTCTCTCTGAGATAGCCTGGTCAGGAGTGATGAGGCCTTGCCAATCCTTTGGTTTAGCTCTGCATCCAGTGAGAGGTCGTCAGTGATGGTAATTCCAAGGTATGCACACTGGCTGACGACCTCTAATTCAAAATTGTAAATGGTGATGTCGGGTGGTTCGGCATGCTGAGCCATCACGTTTGTTTTCGTCAGGTTGATTGACAAGCGAAACTCTACGCATGCCTTTGAAAATAAGTCCAATATATATGCAGTTCTGTTTCAGTGTGGGTGACCAGAGAGGCATCATCTGCTTACATCGTGTCTCTGATGATTACATTCTATAGTCCCATGCTCATTTCCTTCAGTCGAGCCATGTTGAACAGACTGCCGTCTGACCGGTTGTAAGGATGGACACCCTCGGTTGTAATTTAAAAGGCATGTTGGAGCAGGAGATCGAAGAAGATGATAAAAAGTGTAGGATCGATCACGTTGCGTTGTTTGACGCCGCTGTGGATGTCATTGGCACCTGAAGTCGGGCCGCCAAATTGCAAAGTGCTTTTCATGTTTATGTTGAACTAGACCGACTGGATCACGAGCAAGAGTCTCGGTGGTGTGCAGCCAATATTCGCCCGGACGGTTAAGAGTCCATTCCTTCTGACAAGGTCTAACGCTTTGGTCAGGTCTATAAAGTCCAGGAAGAGGGGTTTGTGTTTCTCTCTGCACTTTGCTTGTTGTTGCCTGATAGAGAAGATCATTGTCTAAGTTTGATCTTTTAGCAGAACCCACACTGTGACTATGGGTACACTCTATCAGCAAGTTTCTATAATCTGTTCTGGAAAACTCGTGTAACAACTTAACCCATACAATTCAGGAGGGATACACTTATGTTATTGATGAAGTCGCTTCTGTCGCCATATTTCTTTTACAGGGTGCTGATGTTTGCATCACTCATGTTCTGAGGTACCGATCCTTCTTCCAAGCACTGACAGAGGAAGTTGTGCAGATGTTGTAGGATGTTCTAGGAGCACACGGTTTCCGCATTTTTGGACATCTGGTTGTATGCTACTTTTCCCATGGGCTTTTCATCTCAATTTCCTTTTTCAGTTCTGATAAAGTTGGTTTCAAATCCGGTTCCATCATGAGAGAGAGAGTTTTAATTGCAGCAAGGACATCATCTGTGACGTGGTTCTGCTTGAAGTATAGTTCGGAGTAGTGTTCAACCAAAAGCTCCATCTGCTTGCCCTTGTCGTTGATGGGGTCGCCAGTTGCAGACATCAGTGGAACTGTGATCTTCATGATGGGGCCGTCAAACTTGCCCCTCATGTTTCCATTATCGGTCAATAGCTGGTCCAAAAACTTTCGTGGCAGTGTTGTATACTGTCTCTATGATGTCTATCTGATGTGATTCCATCGCTCGTTTCTGTGCAAAAAGCAATTATT
Source organism: Dreissena rostriformis (assembly GCA_007657795.1). Taxonomy (NCBI): domain Eukaryota; kingdom Metazoa; phylum Mollusca; class Bivalvia; order Myida; family Dreissenidae; genus Dreissena; species Dreissena rostriformis. Next base: position 2,496 of record VMBQ01010773.1, on the reverse strand, counting down.
GGCACGTCACAGTCATTGATTTTCAAAACCACATCTGTTTACTTTAACTGCATATGTATCAACTCTATGCCGGTGTTAATAGTTTTGGGTATTTTATTTGTTAGAACATAACTTTGGTGAGTAACATTCACCTAAAGCCTTTACCTATATGCATACATCTAACTTTGGAGTTTGGACACATATATTTATCTTGGTTTAATTTGTCCTTATGTTGGATAAAACTACTATATATTTTACTTCAATTTTTATCTTGTTTGTAAAAACTTGTAGATGCCGGTAAAACTGTTAACAAAGTATAAATAAGCTATAAATAAAGCTTTAAACAACATGTTTTTTTTAATGTGAGATCATGTTTGCTGTTGCATATTTTTTTACCGCGGGGTGACATGACAAAAGTGCAATTAACTCGTTTTTACACTGGTAAAAATAAAATTATTTTTAAAAACGATGTTTAATTGATAGTATTTTATGTTAAGAAAAAATTAAAAACTCTTTTGAGTATGACTATAAGTATGCTACTATCTTATACAGGAAGTCAGTGTTGTTTACAGATTAGAGTTTAAATGAAAATCTTAAAATACATGAACTACAATCGACATTCCACACAATAGTGTTTTGTTTATGTCTATATATTTGCCTATACTAAATAATCGGAGACAACTCATTTACCGATTACTATATAGTACCGGCTGAGTTAATTCTCTGTTAGTTTAATCTCGAATTATTGTTAAACACGCATTGCTAGTTAATTGATTGTATAATTTGTAAGCTTGATTACAATGTGGATGAAGACAACATTATATTTAAACACAGTTATATGCATTTGCTATTATACGAAATGATAAGGTTCGTGAATAAGTCTCCTACAGTGCTACAATATTTTTACAAGATTTCAAATGCATATTGATTCGAGATTTGTCTGCATGTCGGTCGGTCACGGTCGATCTGTCTGTCGGTCTGTCGGTCGGTCGGTTTTCTTTTTCGCAGAGTTCTTAGCAGAGTTATTTGCCCGAGAAATAATGCAATTATTGGAAACGAACATTATTGTACATGTGTATAAATATATTGGTTATGCTTTTAGTCTATGCAGAAGTGCGAAACTTTACTTGTTGTTTATGCTGAAATTTTCTTAACTGAGTAATGTGTTCTTTAACTTAGGCACATTTGGGATAGAATACAAAAACTATCTCAATTCCATATTGTTCATGTCAACACGTGGAGGAAAAACAAGACCGTATCTGTATGAAGAGTTTTCGGCTATGCCTGCGCATTACGGACGGAAAAGTACATTTATAAAAGACGTTTAAAAATAAAACTGAACAGAAATAGTTTATATTGGATATTTCACCGACCAAGAGCACAATACAATCAAAATGGGCCAATGATCCATATGGTTATTGTTTATCATGTCCCCTCTCCTTCTCAGACGTGGAGGAGAATTGTTTTGCATCTGTCCGTCGGTCGGTTGGCCAGGCCGTAGAACGATGCCGAGCAATATAGGGAGAACGATTAGACCATCATCTACATCGGTAGGCTGGTAACTTGGGTGGAGAAGGAGACGAGCATTGATTTGGCTGTCAAAGGTCAGGGTCACGGGACTTTCAACATGACATTAAATATGTCAGTTTCGGTACCGGAAATACCCATCAAATACATCCCTTATATAGGACCCTTAAACTTGTTATAACACACTATCTTAACTTTTGTTTTGCTACTGATAATTATCAATACTGAATTTTGCGTTGCGTAACACAAATGCGAACACCTGAAGTGCTTTGCTATACAATGGACTGGGTAAAACATCCCATTAACAAGGGACACTAAAATGTAGAACTATCGACTGTGTCTTAGAAAGTATGCGCATTAAATAAGGGATTTTTAAATTGAATGAAATAGTCTACATACTGATAAACCTGTATCTGTATCAAAGTTCTCAATACCATATAATGTATAATTTGTTGTCATCAATCAGATAATGAACTGTTCGCTTGTGAGTCAATAAACCTTTTTCGATTTCTAAGAAACAAGTGTGACAATTTAAAGTCAAAAAGTTATTGATGTAAACGATTCTAACTGTTTAAAATTGCCAGAAATGTGCAAAATAGGACTAACATTTGATAGCTGCAATTTATTTTGTATGAATTTTAACATAATGACATAAACTTTAAGAAACAAATGTCTTCAAATCGGAAGTAGGAACATTTTAACATGACAATTGAGTAAAAATTGAAAGTATGAAGGAGAACTTATTCTAGCCTAAACATGTGATATACGTGGCTGGTCTGTATTATATATAATTGGTCAGCACTATCAATTATATGACCAGGCTAGGAAAAGCAACATGAATGAATGAACAATGAAAACAATTATGCTGTTGACAAGAATATTCAGGTTACTAGTTTCAATGTAATTTTTGATTCACATTTAAATAATGTACTTTGCACTGGGTTGTAACATAATGACCGCTTGATTAGTGCCCGGAAGATTGGTAGAGTG
>VMBQ01010772.1:0-30441 GCA_007657795.1 Dreissena rostriformis | reverse complement strand
TCATAAAACGTATACATGCATTTATCGAGAACTTGTTTTATTTTCTTGTGAAAAGCATAACTAACAGTATAAAATTGAAAATTCATACATCGATAAAGTACATTGAGATTTCTGTTCTTCAATTTATAAATAAATCTAGTTTGTTTTCCCCAACTGTGAAGATCAAGATCATATTTTTAGGTAAAAATGTTACTTTCGGGGCATTTGGCACTAAAAGCGACAGCACTTGTTGGTGCCGCTTTAAGTGGCAATTCGCAATGAAAACTCATACTCTGCCTTAACGAATCTCCTTAATTGTGATACTATCTTCAATTCATTTCAATATATTTGAATGAATTTGACATCTCACTAGTATTTGATCGTGTGACCGGGCGCGTTCATTAAACAATATTTTGTTAATGCAAATCGTGGATTGGAAAAATGGCTGTCGAGCCCGAGGCTATGAACGCTGGCTCTACTACAAATAGATGAGATCCGAATAATCGTGCTATGAAAGCGTCAATAATCATTATGTTTCTCCGTTTCTTGACAATCTCATAAAACACGAATGCTTAGAATAAGATGCGAATCTTTCACTGACTGCAAAAAAGGTGTTATTGTGTAATTGAATGTGAGAGCAATTTAACGTAGCGTTAAGTAAAGTGTAAGCCGCTTATAAGGTAAATAGTTTATTGGTAAAAAAATACTGCTTAATTTATTTTGTCAAATTACGACTATAAGCAAGTATGGTACTCCCAATGAAAAATAACCTCGCTTTGTGAAAAGGGGTTTTAATGCATGTGCGTAAAGTGTCGTCCCAGATTACCCTGTGCAGGGACGACACTTTTAACCTTAACAGGATTTTTGTCAAGCAGAGTCACGAAAAATACAATAAAGCGGAAAGTGTAGTCCCTGATTTGCCTGTGCGGACTGCACAACCTTATATGGAACGAATCTGTACGCACATGCATTAACCCCTCTTTTTACAGAGCGAGACTCAGAATGAGTGTTTAACAGATCTGAATAAAAACTAGGACACGAGATTACAATGGTCGAAATCTTGATACTCAAACCCGCTGGCTTCCGCTATCAGTCTGAAACAACCAAAAATAAAACAGAACCAAATAGAAAAGATTAACAAGTAAACAAAGCTTGTGAACGTGAATATACATAAGAGAAATGCTTGGCTACGTCCATTGATTGATACAGTTACCGCGACATATTAAATCATGCGTTCGTTTTATTATCATCCTTATGGGACATGGTTTGTGATAATTTAATTTCATGGTTACGATATCGAAGCTGATCTTTGGTCGTTAAATTTTACAGTCGATCGAAAGTTATTCAAACAAATGTGTGTTTTCAAACTGTGAGAAAATTGTTTACATAAACGATATTTAATATTGATGTGGTCTTGTGATGGGGTTAGGGGGGGGGGAGCCGGAGTACCCGGAGGAAAGCCTACCTGTCCGGTATGGTGACCACCAACAAAGCTTACAAGTCTCAAGGAAAGAGCGTTGAACCCTGGTCGATTAGATGAGAAGCGCATGTATCAACTTATGAACTAACCGGAAAGTCTCAATCCAATAATACTTGCAAAAAAAGAAGAAACCACATTGAAATAAAATATCTCAACAAGTACACATATGGAATTTTTAAATCGTGATAAGTGTTATATAATCTTACGTAAAACTATAACGCAACAAAAAAGCATTTTTTATTCGTGCTTTTTAAGGCAACGATTGTTCTAAACGTGTATTCCGTTTTAGAAAAAAAAGTTCGCTAATGAATTGTTTTGTTCATTGTACGCCACTATATCTGTACTACAATATCCCGTGCACACTTTTGTAGCATGTGAAGTTCTAGAGATAATGAAATAACACCATAGCATGCATGTACAACAAAACATTAATACAAAAATATTGGTCGATAAAAAAAGGGAGTATCGTTCTGCGGTGTCTACATTAGATATGCAAACAGAAAGTGGTATGACCAATCCGGGTATTCATTGGTTTCACAGACTGCTTCAGCGAAGACATGATTCAAAAAGTCTTTAAAGGAAATACAAATGACCGAAGATTTCTTCCATACGACTAACTATATGTCCACTTACTGAGTTTTGAAGACGATAATTCCGTGCATGCGTTAAAATCCAAAGCGGACATTCCTACCCATTTCTTAAATTATTGATTAAAAAATGTGCTTGTACTTATGATGACCAACTCTGTATACAACAGAAAAAAAACGGAATTGAATATGTACATTTGATTGCGTTACTAAATAGTTTTTGTATTGTCTGATAAGATGGCCACATAAAACATGGGTTTATTTCTCTGTTATAATAAACACATAAATGAAAATTCTGTCAACATTTGATTAATCAATAATAATATTTGATATTCTCGCCTTTATATATAACATGTATTGTTGTATTTGACGTTTTTGGTCAAAGTAATATTCTGAAATTGAAAGATAATTAAAGTGGTTATTGAAGCTCAAGTTACGTCAGAACTGTATCAATATACGAAGTAACGTGAGGCAGAAAGATGCAATATGTTCATATGCTTTTATCACGCAAATGTGACTTCAAACAGTGTATTCTTGCAACATCCACCACCATTTAAGTATGTTACAAAAATCAACAACTCATCAAAGTAATTTGAATTAACTATTGGNATTTAATATTGATGTGGTCTTGTGATGGGGTTAGGGGGGGGAAGCCGGAGTACCCGGAGGAAAGCCTACCTGTCCGGTATGGTGACCACCAACAAAGCTTACATGCCTCAAGGAAAGGGCGTTGAACCCGGTTCGATTAGATGAGAAGCGCATGTATCAACTTATGACCTAACCGGAAAGGCTCAATCCAATAATATTTGCAAAAAAAAAGAAGAAACCACGTTGAAATAAAATATCTCAACAAGTACACATATGGAATTTTTAAATCGTGATTAGTGTTATATAATCTTACTTTAAACTATAACGCAATAAAAAAACATTGTTTTTATTCGTGCTTTTAAAGGCAACGATTGTTCTAAACGTGTATTCCGTTTTAGAAAAAAAAAGTTCGCTAATGAATTGTTTTGTTCATTGTACGCCACTATATCTGTACTACAATATTCCGTGTACACTTTCGTAGCATTTGAAGTTCTAGAGATAATGAAATAACACCATAGCATGCATGTACAACAAAACATTAATACAACAATATTGGTCGATGAAAAAGGGAGTATCGTTCTGCGGTGTCTACATTAGAACTGCATACAGAAAGTGGTATGACCAATCTAGGTGTTCAATGGTTTCACAGACTGCCTCAGCGAAGACATGATTCAAAAAGTCTTTAAAGGGAATACAAACGACCGAAGATTTCTTCCATACGACTAACTATATGTCCACTTACTGAGTTTCCATGCATTTTGATGAGCTTGTCTCCTTACGGAAACATTATTTTGAACATTATTGAGTCATGGGTGGATAGCGAAGTAAATTGATATTACTTTAAATAACAACTTCAGTGAGCATACACGGTTCAACGACCAGTAATTGTTTATCTGATATTATATACGTGCCTTATGAAAGGACCTAGGCTGCAGTTTAATATTTTATGTATAGTGTTGGTGACTTTGTGCTTTTTTTAGACAGAAAAATAAAATAAACATGCTATCAGGGATATTAAACAACACAACAAAACGCTAGCCATGCACTCAATTCCAAATTAGTATATGCATTTATTATTTTCTGTGTCTTCACTTATTTTTCATGAACAGTTATTTAAGATTTATAGTAATAATAATAATAATAATAATAATAATAATAAAAGCTTTATTTACAGAAGGTTACACATGAAGACAATGACACATTATACATATTATGCAGATGCATCAATACTTTTTTACAATGTGGCCTTCTTAAAATAACAAACACATATATGTCTATAACAAGTAAAACATTCTGACGTAATAAGAATGCGAAAATAAACATCTATATGCAATGCAAAAATAACATTTAATAGGGATGCTTCTAGTGCCTTTCATTCGAAGACCCACGCAGTAGTTGTCACACAAACTATTGCTTCGATAATGTACATTTTCATAGCTCGACAGTTCACGGAACTATTGTAACAATGTGCAAGGCAACGTTTATAGAAATAACGAGATTATGTTCTAACCATAGATAACAGAAAAGAATCTGGCGTTTTGCATGTTTTGCTTGTGTTTGGAATGTCCTATAACAGTCATTTGAACGAGCTTATCTTGTTAGTGCCAGACGTAATTGGTTCAGGGTCAATCGGTGACAATTTAGCCGATAGCAATAATTTGTGGTAACATGTAAGTGCAAAAGATATATTGTCTGTTTTGTGTATTGGTTATACAATAATCTCTATTTTCAGGTGACGAGGCCTATGACATGGGCGAATTGCAAACATACGTCAGGGCGCTGTTTTCAATTCCGTCCAAACCGGAACCGGAAGACGATAATTCCGTGCATGCGTTAAAATCCAAAGCGGACATTCCTGCGCATTTCTTAAATTATTGATTAAAAAATGTGCTTGAACTTATGATGACCAACTATGTATACAACAGAAAAAAACCGTAATTGAATATGTACATTTGATTGCGTTACTAAATAGTTTTTGTATTGTATGATAAGATGGCCACATAAAACATGGGTTTATTTCTCTGTTATAATTAACACATAAATGAAAATTCTGTCAACATTTGATTAATCAATAATTATATTTGATATTCTCGCCTTTATATATAACATTAATTGTTGTATTTGACGTTTTTGGTCAAAGTAATATACTGAAATTAAAAGATAATTGAAGTGGTTATTGAACCTCAAGTTACGTCAGAACTGTATCAATATACGAAGTAACGTGAGGCAGAAAGATGCTATATGTTCATATGCTTTTATCACGCAAATGTGACTTCAAACAGTGTATTCTTGCAACATCCACCACCATTTGAGTATGTGACAAAAATCAACAACTCATCAAAGTAATTTGAATTAACTATTGGCAATGTGTTACAGAAAGTAGTGCCTTTTGTTCGTCGAAGTTTAAACTACTTATTCAGCTAAAATTGTTTAACTTATCTTTTAAATTTACTTTACGAACAATTGAAGACTCCGTATGTTAGTGTATTATATCTTATGTGTAAATATTAACCGCAAAGGGATGCTTCCGAAACAGTGAGATAAAATGTGGCGTGTTCTGAGAAAACTGGGCAAAATGCTTGTGCGTAAAGTGTCATCCCAGATAAGCCTGTGCAGTCCGCACAGGCTAATCCGGGACGACACTTTCCGCCTAAACTGGATTTTCGCTAAGAAGAGACATCATTTAAACAAAATAATCCATAAAAGCGGAAATTGTCGTCCCTGATTAGCCTGTGCGGACTGCACAGGCTAATCTGGGATGACACTTTACGCACAAGCATTTTGCCCAGTTTTCTCAGAACACGCCACAAATCAGCTCCAAACATTCGTAGCGCTTTGAAAAGATTGTTCATTTTAGTGAAATTGTATTTCTTTAAACTGGAATTTTAAGATATTTTTTAACAAATGCTTGCATACATAGTGATGTTATAAAATAATGAGTGGTTGTTTTCATACAATGCAAGTCTCTGAACGTGTTAAAAAAACTACACTACTTTTTTCTGAATTCTAGATGTTTTGTTGAAATATCGTTTAAGAACTTCTTTTTTGCAATAAATATTAACTAACCAGATTTTATGTTTCCTTTATTTTATCATGAAATAATTACGTCATGCAAAGAATTCTTATTGCAGCCTATTTTACTAAAGACAACATAGGAGTTCAATAATTATGGCATTTATTTCAACAAACACATCACTTAACGGAGCTCTTAATTTTCGGCTAACCAGGAACGACACTTTCCACTTTTATTGTATTTTTCGTTTAAAGGAAGGCTCTTCTTGACGAAAATCCAGTTTAGGCCGAAAGTGTCGTCCCTGATAAGTCTGTGCGGACTGCATAGGCTAATCTTGGACGACACTATACGCACATGGAGTATGCCAAGGGTTTTCAGAACGCGACTCATATGATTATGCATAAACTGTGCTCACAATTATAGATAATTACTAAAAATCATAGCTATAGTAGTACACATGTGTCGCTGTTGAAATTATAGTCACCATGGCAATATACATGTATGTTAATTATTATTATAAGTATTGCATTTTTAGATTTTCTTGGAGATGATATTGTGGAATAATTGTGAAGTTTTATTAAGTCCTTTCAATATATATAAACGTGAAGTGTAAGTAAAACAAATTTGTGAACTTTTACTTTGAATAGTGTGATTGCCGTCAACTACACGTATGGTAAAAGATACATATTTGATTATAAAGCATAATATTGCGTAATTTTTTCAAATTGGTCCACGCATTTAAAATGTACTGGAAAATACAAAATATAAATATTCGACCTTGAAATATGACATTTTCATTTGTGAAACATTAATGCGCCATATAAGCGACACATTGTGTCTGACATTGGTCTTTAAATATCTAAAATAATATACTCGGTGATTCAAGGAATACTCACATAAGAATCATAATTATGTTGATGACAACAGTAGAGAAATACAGGGTTTGCCACAAAATAGTGTGTCTTAATGCTTGCTTTTTTTCTGTGTAGTTTATGTTTCTCGACATTACACAATTTCTTTTTAAAGGGTCTCATTAATTATTTTTTCAACAGGAATAATATACCGAATTGAAGTTGTACAGACGATAACATAACCAACTGATTTGTTTCTTGCACGTTGAACATATAAACCGCAAAGATAGAAGTACTCTTAAACTCAAAGGTTTATTCGGGTTTATTCTACATATGTTACTAGTGTACATAGAATCGATGTGTTGATCTGCTACATAAATTGTTAGAAGGAGTATACACTTTAACATATAAACAACACATGGTATCATTTAAACTACTAACTACACTTTTGAACAGAAAGCAATGTAATTATGTAATCATTAAAATAAAATAACGACATTTCACACATTTCCTGAATCCTATTAAAGGCTCTAGTAAAACTGTGTAAAATTGCGTCACCATTTTAAGTCATTTCGCAAAATTCCTGAAACAATACGGCATTTCGTGAAGTCCCTGAGGGAAACAGTCATTTCACGAAAATCCTGAATCGTTGAGGAATTTCGTGGAATGCCTAGTTTCACAGATCTACTGTAACATATTTAACATATGAACAATCTAGTATTTTCGTCAATTATAATTTAAAAGCACACATGTGTATAAGTCAAGATGACCATGATAATGGCTTATATTTATCATATACATGTTATTATATGATCATTCTGTACATAAGTTTGTGAGATTAAATATTAAATATTGATGCGTGAATTATCAAATCAGGTTTATCCAGGTTTTTACCTTGTACAGTCACTTAACCTTTATTCATAGATTCTATGTAGGCTTCGTAATTGCATCGTCCGCCCTTCCGTCCTTCATTCTGTCCCGCTTCTTGTCCAGAGAATAACACAGAAAGTATTAAAGGGATTCAAATGAAATTCACATAATGGCGGATGACATTAAGGCGACATGCGTAGATCTTTCTACGAATTTACAGATTTATTGCCCTTTAGTCAATTGTCTTGTGTTAAGGTATTTAAATGAAAATTGGTTCATAGATTGAAGACATTAAAACAAAAGGCAGAGTAGACGAACCACAATCCCAGTATTTTGTTGGAGTTATTGACCTTTGAAAGTAATGGAAGGTTTAACATGAAACTTTATCTAATGATGGAGGACAAGAAGGAAAAGTTAAGATTAATAGTTATAAGACACAATGTAACACGAAGTGTTAAAGGAGTATAACTATCTTTGCAGTTTTTACAGTGTTATTGCCCTTTGCTATGTTTTAATGTGCTAATCATACAGTCATACGTATTGAATAGAATAAAATACGACTTCATATTTTGATACACACATTTAGATTAAGTGAACACCGTGCACAGACCAAAACTGTATATAGTATTTTGGAGTTATTGCCCTTAGTTTATTGTTTTTGCATAACACGTATACATGTATTTATCGAGAATTTGTGTTATTCTCTTGTGAAAAGCATAACTAACAGGACAACATTGAAAATAAATTCATAAATCAATACAGTACATTGAGATTTCTGTTCTTTAATTTCTAAATAAAACTTGTTTCCCAACATTGAATGTCAAGATCACATTTTTAAATAAAAATGATACTTCTGGTGCATTCGGCACTTATGGCGACATCACTTGTGTGTGCAGCTTTAAGTGGCAACTCGCAATCAAAACACATAATCTGCTTTAACGAATGGATTTGACATCTTACTAGTGTTTGATCTTGTGATCGAGCGCGTTATTAAACACTATTTTGTTAATGCAAATCGTGGATTGAAAATTATTGCTGTCGAGCCCGAGGCTATGACTGAAAGCTGGATCTACTACGAATAGATGAGAGCCGAAAAATCGTGCAATAAAAGCGTCAATAATCATACAATTTATCCGTTTCTTGGAGATCTCATAAACAATTTATGCTAAGAAACAGATGCGAAAATTTTTCTGACTGCAAAATGTGTTATTGGGTAAATTAATGTGAGAGCAATTTAACGTAGCATTAAGTAAAGTGTAAGCCGCGTAAAACATTAATGGTGAATAGGCGGGAAATAATGTTTAATTTATTTTGTGTCCAATAACGACTATAAGCAAATATTGTGTTTCCCATTAAAATACATTCTGAGTGTTTAACAGATCTGCATACACATTAGGACACGAGATTCCAATTGTCAACATCTTGCCGCTGGCTTCCGCTGGCGTCCGCTTTAAATCTGATACACACACAAACTTAAACAAAACAAAATAGGAATCATTAACAAATAATAAAAAGCTCGAGAAAGTGAATTTACAGAAGAAATATTATTAGCTACCTCCTTTGATTGATACAGTTACCTCTAAATATTTAAGCATGCCTTGAGAATGAGATGTAAACAGTTGTTAAACTGCTGGACTACTGACATCATCAGTCGAGAGCCACCAGTCATTGATGTTTCGACCCTTTAATCTCGAGACATTCTCCTGGTGGTGGGTCCGCAGTGGTTGATCAATCCCCTTCGTGTCAGTAGTCGGCTGCCAGCTCCTCTCTTCTCTCCTAAGCCAAAGCCATCTCGATGCTCTTTCCGCTGCATCCCCAAGTCTGTTGACTGCTCGCTTTTTGTCTCTTTCTGTCAGGCCAAGTGCAGTGAAACATCTCCAGAGAGACTTTGCCGGAAAGCCTCGGACGCCGACCTCCACTGGGAATAGCCAACTGTGTCATCCCTTCTCCCTGCATTCTCTCTGCAGGTCAGCATATTTCGCCTTTTTCCTCTCCATCGCCTCATCGCAGCGCGACTCCCAAGGAACTGTGAGTTCAACCATCACCAGACACTTGTTCTCTACCGACCAGATCACCTTGTCGGGGCGTTGTGTTGTCTGGACCACCCTTGGGAACACCAGCCTTCGTTTCAGGTCAACCACCATCTCCCATGACTAAGCACGATCTAGGATCGATGCTGCTGGCGTCTGCTGCTTCTTGACGGTTTCTCCTTCCTTTACAAACTGCTTCCCGGTCTTTTTCACAGTCCTCTTCTTTCGCCTCTTCCTTGCCATTATATCTGCCAGTTCTTGGAGGACCTTGTCGTGTCTCCACCTGTATCTTCCTTGTGTAAGGGCTTTCTGGCAAGATGATAGTGTATGTTCTAGCGTGCTTTTCTTTCCACAAAGTGGGCAGGTTGGGTCGTCAAGTTTTTTGCCCATCTGTGCAAGTTTGCTGGTGAAGGTAGCAGGTCGTATACTGACATTCACTTGTGTAAGGGGGTATAGTGTTTCCCAAAACATCACTTGTTTCTTTTATCCATACCCTTTGACCTTACTGGGATGCGTGCTGCAGCATAGTTCACAAAATACACCATAGTAACTCGGAAACAAATTCGTGGATACACATGAAACTTGTAAGAAAAGAAAAGGAAATTTTCATCGTTATCATTAAATTATCTTAATATATACGACGAAGCAAACAAATTCGGACCAAAAGTGCTTTCGTAATGTTATTGGGTAATACAAAAATAATCACCAATCCTTCTTTTGTGGACTATAAAACCGCCCATTTATTATATAAACATGTGTAGTAAATACTATTCATCCGTATATACGAATTTGGCATGAATTGGAGTCCGACTACGTTTTTCAATTGATGTTTTATCGAGATATTTGCGGTGTAACATTGCCTTGTCCTTGAATATATGCATATGTGGTATTTGCGTTTCAACTGATTTAAATAACAAGAAAAATAAACGTATTTACACGTACAAAATAATGACCCAGAATAAACGGATATATTATACTTACAGGACTCATTAAAAGGTAAAAATAGCATAAACACTTTCTAAATGTACAAATTAAGCATACCATGTGTATGTGCGATTGTTCAAATAAAATAATTATACACGTTGTGATAAAATAAATACAATAACGTGTACACGTGTGTGTTTGTGTGTTTTGGGAATTTTATGGGGTACTACCGCGCCTGAGGCTAAAATATATGTGTCCGAGCACTCCAACCTAATCAACGAACAAGACTCACGAAAGTTGGGACGAATGTTTTTTATCATATCTGCAATTTCAAGCTTTTTTATGTTGATGTGGTCTAGTGCTGAGGGGGAAAGCCGGAGTACCCGTATGAAAGCCTAACTGTCCGGTATTGTGACCGCCAACCGAGCTTACATACGCCGAAAGAGGGCAATTAACCCGGGTTGCTTGGGTGAAAAGCGTGTGTATAAACCACTGCACTAACCGGAAAGCCTAAATACAATGATACTTGCAGAAGAAAAAGACTGAATCACTTTAAAATATAATACTTCAACAAGTACACGTATCGAGTTTTTAAATCGTGATAAGTGTTATTTTATCTTACTTAAACCTAGTTAGTGATAAACAAACAAGTTTATTAATTTGTGCTTTTAAATCAACGATTGTTTTTAACGTGTATTCCGTTTTAGAAAACGAACGTACGCTAATGGAATTTGTGTTTAGTGTACGTCATTATATCTGCTCTGCGATCGCCCGTGTACACTTTCACAGCATTTGAAGTTAAAGAGCTAATGAAATAACACCATAACATGTATTAGCATGTGCTTCGCATTGGCCGTTCCAAGGCGGTGACCCCAGCTTTATTCTACTATGTGTGTATGTTGTTTCAAATAGTGCCGTACAGTATTAAAAATTGCCATTGGCTATAAATAAAGGACCACAAACGTGTGTATAATAGGAATGCAATACTACCGGAGCAACTGGAGTTTCACTTCTTTATGTAATTGCTTGTTGCTTGTACAACAACACATTAATTACAAAATATTGTTAAATGAAAGAAGGTGTATCGTTGAGCTAAGTTTACATTAAAACTGCATGCAGGAAGTGAAATGACTAATTTGGTTGTTCAATAGTTTCACAGACTGCTTCAGCGAAGACATCATTCAAAAGGTGTTAAAAATAAATACAAACGACATACGATTTCTTCCATACGGCTAACTATCTTTCCACTTACTGAGTTTTCATGTATATTGATGAGCTTGGTTCCATAGGTAGACATTATTTTGAACATTTATGAGCCACGGATGGACAGCAAAGTTAATTAATATTACTTTAAATAACAACGTCAGTGAGCACACACGGTTCAACGACCATAAATTGTTTCTCTAATATTATATATGTTTCTCTTATGAAAACCCGTAGGTTGATGTTTAATATTGAATGTATATAGTTTGGGTGACTTTGTGCTTTTTTTAGACAGAAAAAAAATGCCACCAGCGATATTACACAACATAACAAAACGCAAGACATGAGCTCAATTCCAAATAAGCAAATGTCTTTATTATGTTCTGTGACTTTACTTATTTTTCATGCACAATTATTTAAGATTTATGGTGTAAATAATTAAAATGCAAAACTAAACATCTACATGCACTGCAGTAATAACGTTTAATGGGGATGCCATTACTTTCTTTCATTCTAAGACCCACGCAGTAATTGTCACACACAATATTGAATAATGTCCATATAGCTCGACAATTCACGCAAGTAGTTTAACAATTTGCAATGAAACGTTGCTACACATAACGAGATTGTGTTCTAACCATACGATAACAAAACAAATTGTTTCTGGCATTTTGAATTTTAAAATAAAATTGAGATTTCGAATTTATGCTACGGGTCAGGCAAGGAGAATGGTTATCGCTGGTTCTGTTTTGTATGTTTTTAAATGTTTTACAATCAGTCTTTTCTCAAAGTGGTAATATTGGTATCGATGTACATGATTTCAAACTATTTCTTGTGATGTACGCAGATGATATCATTGTTTTTGCAAATAACGCTGAGGTATTGGAACATAATCTTGATGTTTTTCATGAATATTGTAAACTCTGGAAGTTAACCAACAGAGGTATTGTATGTATGAATTTTAATAATATGATGTACATGTATCGTGACATCGGGTAATTTCGACGTAGGGGTATTTTCGACGATTACGCATTTGCCGATGTAAACATGCGTACCGCGCATACTCGGCGGAAGTCACGTGTTATTTACATAGTTATACGTAGTTCATTCAACGATTACCTAATTTACGATTCCATGGCTAAACGAACGGTAAATAAATATGCTCGTGTTCCAATATGGTGCTTTCCATGCCTTTCAATTAATCCCTAAATATTACACAACTTCAATTTGTGACAGTTCTTCTGCTAAAATCGCCATACAAGCCATAGTAGTCACGTGATATTCATGTACACGTGTAGTGTACTGTTCAACATAAAAAAGACGACACTAGTTATGAGCGTTTTTACATCGTTTTTATTGATAATGAAAATATTTCACCAATACAGAAACAGTATTTCGCAATTACAAATACTGTTTTACATATATTTTGGTAGCATAATGGTCCTCTTTTAAGATGCCCATACAGAAAGTATCCCCCTGGTGACCATGAAGAGGCATACCCTGCTATGGTAGAGGATGGTATTGCGGTGGAAAGAGCTGCCAAAGATTTTCCAAGTGCCAATTACCACCTTAAAAGATCGGGTTAAAGGCAGGATTGAAATAGACATCTTAAGGTCTCGGCCGCACACTTTGTTAACTAAAGAACAAAAGGCATTTTTAGCTAACAATTTGCAAACAATGGCTGGCTGAAGTTGGTTATGAGTACTCACGCAGGGAAACCATCAATTTGGCTTCGGACTACGCTGTCCACTTAGGAATAAGAGAGTGAGCGCAAACATAAGGATTTTACTGGTTTTATGGTTTTATGTCCAGAATGCCAAATTAGAAGTTAAGTAAGCCTAGAAGTCTGGAACTATCCCGTACAATGTCCGCAAATTCAAATGCAATCAATAATCTCTTTAAAGAACTAACAAAAATAATGAATAAATATGACTTAACACGTAAGCCTGAATGTATTTTTGATATTGATGAGAAAGGACTGAATATTGAACATAAACCACCCAAAATTGTTTCTGGTAAATTATCCAAAGCCCATGCAGTTACATCTGGAAGATCAAAAAATGTTACTTTGAGTGGATGTGTGAGTGGTGTCGGACATCAAATACCACCGTAGTATGTGTTTCCGGGTAAGCGTATGTTGGACACCTTGTTAGAAGGAGCTACCCCTGGAGTAGCAGGCACAGTCAGAGAAAGTGGATGGTCAAATGCTGTTGAAAGACAGTGATCATGCTCTGGTGTTATATGATGGCCACAAGAGTCAGTTGGTAAGGGCCATTATAAAAAGCCTGGAATTATGTTTGCCATAGACACATAAGAGAAAGGGGTGGCCATATATTTCCCTAAAATCCAAATGTAATATGTCAGTCAGATCTTGCTCCATCAATAGCTTTCCAACAAATCAACTCAAGTCAAGTTTTTCCTGAAGTATCAAATAAAAAATCAGATGAATCATGTTTTCAAACAAAAGGCGGTTCAGTTCTAAATAATGTTCAACAGAAAAAGCAAAATAATACCCTAAGTAAAATTGTAGGAGGCAAAGCTAGAACAGAATCGCCGGTTGTTGGCGCAATAAAGTTGCACATTAAGTAAGAAAGTAAACAGTCTACAGATGTAGAACAGTGTATTACCTCTCCGGCTGTTCCCAGTACCTCCGACTTTCAGGTGAAACGAAAGCAGCCACCACTTGAAGAGGTGGTAAGCTCCGAGATTTGAAAGATAAATAGCAATGTCCACACCATATTTTTTAGAACAAAATATGGTTAATATGCATAAATATATGTATGTATATTAACCATATTTTGTGCTTAGAAATATGGTGTGGACATTGCTATTTATCTTTCAAATCTAATTTTTTTTCAGGGTTGGCGCTATCGTTGTGCCTTATATATATATATAGGTATCATGATTTTTTTTAAACAAATAAGTATTTTTTTTCAGTAAAGTGCAACCGCGCGTTTGAACGGTTAGAAAAATGTCGGATCAGTGTGGGGACTTCATATTACAAACGTGCTGTTGCAATTAACTGAAAAAATACTTATTTGTTTAAAAAAAATCATGATACCTATAGAAAACTCTCACGAATCAGCGGGCTCTCCACTTTATCCCATTAAAAATGGTGAAATATTTAAAAAGACATTCTTAGAAATATTATCTGGGTCGCGCTTTATTCTCCCAACACAGATTTTAAAAAGTCACGTGGTATAGGCACCGTGGGACCTTTCCAATGTTTTTGAAATTGAATGTTTTTCCCTTTTTCTCTCTTAGGGTCATGAAACCAAACTGGATCTCCCACTTTGTTTTCTGTTAGATGTGCATTTCTATCATATTGTTTTTTCATATGCTCACTTTTCATATTTAAATGTCTTCTTGCAATTTCATGAATGTCTTCAAATTTGTTTTCTAAACCCTTAACATTTTCTGTTTCATTTACAGATACATCTTCAACTGGCATACCCAACATTAAATCAATAGGTAAATTGACTTCTCTACCGAACAATATATGACAAGGGGAAAAACCGGTGGATTCCTGAACTGATGTTTGTATTTTAACATAAAGAAGCGGTAATTTTTTATCCCAATCGTTTTGACTATTATTTACAAAGTGAGACAACATGTCCTCAATGGTTCTATTAATTCTCTCAGCAAAACCATTTGATACTGGTCTGTAACCAGATGTTCTTGTTTTGTAAATTCCCAGTATATTACAAACTTCCTGAAAAAGTTTTGACTCAAAATTTGCAGATCTGTCTGCATGTAACTCTAGTGGTACACCAAATAGGCATACAAATTTGTTTATAAACTCGGTGGCTATGTGCGAAACTTCAAATGTTTGTAATGGAATTGCCTATACCCATTTTGTAAACATATCACACACTACTAAAATGTTTGAATTACCAGAAGTAGTGATAGGATGAGGACCCTGAATGTCAATTTGGACTCTTTCTAAAGGTTGACCTACATTATAAACTTTCATTGGAGACTTAGCTTTCCGTGGTAAAGGTTTTCTACCTGCACATATGTCACAAGTCATACACCAATATTTAATATCTGCATTGATTTTATACCAGTGAAATCTCAGTATTATTCTTTTCAGAGTTTTCTGCACACCAAAATGTCCAGCCGTGATGCTGTCGTGTAATTGGGAAAAGACTGTGTTCCGGAGGGATTTAGGGACAATTATCTTTCGGATAGGTTTGTCTGAATTATCATTATACCACAAACGATATAAAATACCATCATGTAACTCAATAGATTTCCATCTATCTAGTAATATTTAAGCTCTTGTCCAAACTAAGAGATCTCAGACCATAAAGGTTGCTTATCATTGGTCTGTTTCCAGCCTATCATTGTATGCAATATGTTATCTTCTGTTTGGGCTACCTTGGTATCATTTAATGATATTGAGTCACTGCAAGAAGGTGTTTCAGTCTCTTCAATATTACTACTTGAACTGGGCATTTGGTCTTTAGGGATAACCGAAGCACTTGCACTACAGTTTAGTGTCTTCTCATTTGATTAACAGTCTTTTGAAGGAGTACCACTACTATTATGTGCGGTTTTAACCTGGGTAAATTCTGGTGCTTCATGGTTTAATCTCACATTATTAACCTGTTCAGTGCAATATTTATCTTCCATTCTAGCACAGTTTTTACAATTGGAGTCAATACAAGGGCGTCAAGACAGAGAGTCACAATTGGAATGAATCCGTCCTGGACGATACTCAACTGTGAATTGATACGATGACAGAAATTCCATCCATCGAGCTAATTGACCCTCGCAATTTTTCAATTTAAGTAAGTATTGCAAACTACCATGGTCACTTCGACATACAAATTTGGTTCCATAGACAAAATGATCTAAATGTTCATTGTGTCAACAAGAGCTTTTAACTCTTTCCTCGTCACGCAATAATTGATTTCTGTCTTTGTGAAACACCTGGAATAGTAGGCTATTACCCTTTCCTGACCATTTTGTACTTGTGAGAGTACACTACCTAGAGCATTCTGAGATTCATCACAGTCAATAATGTATTCCCAGTCTGCCTGGGGATATGCTAACAGCTTTTAGTGTCACAAATGCTTGTCCACATAAGTCATTCCAGACACATGTGCTTCCTTTTTCAGTCAATGTATGTAAAGGCTAAGCTATAGCTGCAAAGTCTTCAATCATGTTCCTATAATAACTTGCCAATCCCACAAAACCTCTCACTTCCTTAACTGTCTTTGGTCTAGGCCACTCAACCACTGCCTTAACTTTCTCAGGACAGGGGGTTACACCTTCCTCACTTATCTGACTTCCTAAAAATGATGCCACTTTTTGGAAGAATTGATATTTCTTGGGGCTAAGCTTTAATTTGGCCTGTCGTAACCGATCAAATATGGTAGACAGATTTGCCAACATTGTTTCAAATGTTTTACTTGGGGACATCAAATCATCTTAATATATAAGACACATTTCATATGGAAGACCAGATGAAACTTTTTGCATCAAACGTTCGTAAATTTTGGACAAGTCATGATACCAAAGGGCATTCTTTAAATTGCCACTGAGAACCGCCTGGTATGACAAAAGCTGTTTTACAACGGTCTTTTTCAGCAATATGGACTTGGTAATATGCTGATTTGCAATCCATTGTAGAAAACCATTTCTTTCCTACTAAGTGATCAATTAAATCATCGCATCGTCTTTTCCATCACATGTAGGAGCAATTTGTTTTAAACTTGACCTTGTTTCTCTGTCTAGAAATTGTTCATTTGAATTACTTGAATTATAACCAGAGACCATGTGTCTTTGTGTCAAGTGTTCATTCCTGCTATAAGAGTGATCAAGAGAAAAATGACTTTCTCTGTTTGCATCTATCATAAGATGTGCTAATCTGTGGTTTGAGAATAATAGCTGATTTTGACGTATCTCCCTGTTAACCCTCTCAAACCGATTAGGGTAACTTTTATTCTGATTGTTCATGGCGTCAAATTGTTTGGTTAAATCCTGTGTATTTTTATCAAACTGGTGCACATTAACCAATTTCTCGGCAAACGAATCGAATAATGCTTGAACTCGAGTAGTTACTTTTTCCAACTTATCACTCAAAAATTGTTCTATTTGGTGAAGTCTGGACCGATCATTGTGTTTGTCATTTGAACCTGTACTGGTTAAAGAATCTGTCTCGTAATCGTCAACAATTTGTGAATTTAAGGTTTCCGCCATTTTGTATTATTTTATTACTATTTAAACCATTATTTATGTATATTTTAGATTGCTTGGTGATATGTGTTTGGTAGCCGAATACTTCCACTGACAACAAGATTCACCGGAATACCTAGCTCGACTAGATGGCTAAAACAATATTTTCTACATTTTGACAATTATAGTCATTTATGTCTTGCTAAGCTTTATTTGTAGTTCTATAAACCNTGAGAGTACACTACCTAGAGCATTCTGAGATTCATCACAGTCAATAATGTATTCCCAGTCTGCCTGGGGATATGCTAACACAGGAGCAGTACTTAATCTTACTTTTAGTGTGACAAATGCTTGTTCACATAAGTCATTCCAGACACATGTGCTTTCTTTTTCAGTCAATGTGTGTAAAGGCTTAGCTATAGCTGCAAAGTCTTTAATCATGTTCCTATAATAACTTGCCAATCCCACAAAACCTCTGACTTCCTTAACTGTCTTTGGTCTAGACCACTCAACCACTGCCTTAACTTTCTCAGGACAGGGGGTAACACCTTCCTCACTTATCTGACTTCCTAAAAATGATACCACTTTTTGGAAGAATTGATATTTCTTGGGGCTAAGCTTTAATTTGGCCTGTCGTAACCGTTCAAATATAGATTTGCCAACATTGTTTCAAGTGTTTTACTTGGGGACATCAAATCATCTAAATATATAAGACACATTTCATATGGAAGACCAGATAAAACTTTTTGCATCAAACGTTCGTAAATTTTGGACAAGTCATGATACCAAGGGGGATTCTTTAAATTGCCACTGAGAACCGCCTGGTATGGGAAAAGCTGTTTTAAAACGGTCTTTTTCAGCAATATGGACTGTGTAATATGCTGATTTGCAATCCATTGTATAAAACCTTTTCTTTCCTGCTAAGTGATCAATTAAATCATCGCATCTTGGTAAGGTTTGAGTATCGCCATGGACAATTGTGTTATTCAGTTTTCTAAAATCCAAACAAAATCGTACTGAGTTGTCAGGTCTAGGAATCATAACTACAGATAATAACCAAGGAGAACAAGCAGTCTCAAATATGTTTGCTTCTGCTAGACATTTTATTTCCTGATTTGCTACTTGATATTTTGCTATGGGTAATCGGTATGGGGCTATTTTCACTGGTGCATTTCAACCAGTATCAATAGTAAACTCCATCAAATCTGTAAATCCTAAATCGTCACTTCTTTTAAAGAAAATGTCACCGTATTCGTATAGCAATTGTTTGATTTTTTCCTTATGAGAAAAATCTAATTCCTTGCATCCTTTGTCAGACATATCAATCATATGTGGGGTTAATTGACCGCTTGAAGTTTCTTCACTTTTTTCGACATATTTACACTTAATTTCATTAATCTTATCTGAATCAGAAGCCAATTTGATGTCGTCAACATCAATAGATTCCATAGTGGCAACTATAGTACCAGAGTGTAAGGTATGGTCTTCATCTGCTAAATGTACCATTCGCATAGGCAATATACCTATGGAGGGATCAATCACTGCTGATGCTACCATCAACCCACTACGCTCTACAAATTACTTTTTGCCCTGAATAACGCCAAAGTTTTCCATGTTAAAAGTTTCTAAAACTCTTCCCTTTACAAATATTTCGGAGTTTGAGGGTACCTTAATGTTCTCTGTAATGGCAATTTTACATACAGATTGATGGCAAGAATTTGAATATTTAAAACAAGGAACACTTTCTTCATTCACTGATAACTCATTTGTCATGCACAACAAACTACATTTATTTCTTAAAAAATCCATTCCTAATATATCTTTATTTTGAATGTTACATGTAGCAAGGTACATGTTATGTTTGAAACTGTGTTTGCCTATTTTCAGGTCCACCGTCAAGATTCCTTCAAAGTGTGACAACGCCCCGGTTACAGATACTAATTTCGTGCTGACAGGCTGTACGTTCAACGGATTAAAGTTTGGTAAAGATTTTGCAAAATCGGTTTTCAAAATGCTTATGGTGGACCCAGTGTCAATTATTATGTTTAAGGATTCACCTTTTACAGTAGATATTACATAAAATACATTCTCTATTCAATTACCAAAATTTGACCCTTCTAGTTGTGTCGGACTGTATAGTCTCCAGTTCGACCATTTCCCGTTTAACTGATTCCCATTTCCTGACCTATTGTTTCCACATGGTTCGGATGCCTTTAGGGTGGAGGAGTTCTAAAACACTCATGCCGACCTTGTCTATTGTACCTAAGAAGGTGATTTTGAGGTTTGGATAACACCCTGTTGGCATCATGGTTATCACTGGGTAGAGCTTTATTAGCATTGAAAAAGACATCCAATTTCTGAGCAAGTAAATCAACTTCTTTACTTAATTTATCAAATTTATCAGGTGGAGCTATCTCTCCCACTTCCCCAAACAAATTTGGTTCTCATGCTGTCAGATACCCTAAAGGCCTCAAGTTTTGTGGCAATTTGTTCTGCTTCTGACATGGTTTTTAAATTTAACTCCCTTGATCGAATTCTAATTGAACTGTCATTAATTGCATCTATGAAGTGATCCAAAGCTATAACCTCTATAACATCAAATGTGGTGTTGGGATATGCATTTCTGGGAAGAGTTTTAACTGATTGTGCTAAATCCTGGATAGTCTCAGATTTTGACCTTATTTTAGTTTTCAATTGAGTTCTGTACAGTTCTGCCCTACTGTCCGAACCAAATCGTAGGGATAACTTTTCTAGCAATGCATCATAATCACACCGTTCATTCGGTGGAAACTCAATGAGAATTGATCTAGCATTTGATATTAATGAACTAGCTAGAAAAAGTCCCTTGTCAGTATAACTCCATCTGTTAATCTCTGAGCAAATTTCAAACTGAGTTATAAATTCTGTTACATCATCTTTTCCATCATATTTAGGAGCAATTTGTTTTAAACTTGACCTTGTTTCTCTGTCTAGAAATTGTTCATTTGAATTACTTGAATTATAACTAGAGACCATGTGTCGTTGTGTCAAGTGTTCATTCCTGCTATAAGAGTGATCAAGAGAAAAATGACTTTCTCTGTTTGCATCTAGCATAAGATGTGCTAATCTTTGGTTTGAGAATAATGGCTGATTTTGACGTATCTCCCTGTTAACCCTCTCAAACTGATTAGGGTAACTTTTATTCTGATTGTTCATGGCGTCAAATTTTGGGGTTAAATCCTGTGTAATTTTATCAAACTGGTGCACTTAACTCTGAACATTAACCAATTTCTCAGCAAACGAATCAAATAATGCTTGAACTCGAGTAGTTACTTTTTCCAACTTATCACTCAAAAATTGTTCTATTTGGTGAAGCCTGGACCGATCATTGTGTTTGTCATTTGAACCTGTACTGGTTAAAGATTCTGTCTCGTCATCGTCAACAATTTGTGGATTTAAGGTTTCCGCCATTGTGTATTATTTTATTACTATTTAAACCATTATGTATGTATATTTCAGATTGCTTGGTGATATGTGTTTGGAAGCCGAATACTTCCACTGACAACAAGATTCACCGGAATACCTAGCTCGACTAGATGACTAAAACAATATTTTCTACATTTTGACAATTATAGTCATTTATGTCTTGCTAAGCTTTATTTGTAGTTCTATAAACCGTTGTTGGAGTTGTTCTTTAATCCCCAAATTATTCAACTTGGTTTTTCACCAAGCACCAAAATTTCACCATGCACCAATTTTTCACCAAAATTTCACCATTGCACCAAAATTTCACCAACTGCACCACAGTTTCACCAAACTTCACCAAGCACCAAATTTTCACCCAGCACCAAACCTCACCAACCACTTGATTTGAAATACATTAATGATTACAGTTAATTTTGGCTCTTTTTAAGCAAATAATAATAGAACAGTATTTCGATAATAAATTTTCAATGGACAAAGCGGTATTTGTGATACAATTTTTAGACTAGATCACATTTGTAATCCAGAATATTTATATATTTTCATATATCCCACCGCTGCCACCAAATAATGTTGCGCCCGAACCCTCGTACTAGGAAAACACCCTTGGGTAGCGTGGTGTGGTCCCCGAGCGGCAAGGGACTGATTTCTAAGAAAGAGATTACTGGGGGCTTGGCGCAAGCATTAAATACATAACACAACAAACACAATAATCACTTGCGCATTTATTAATCTTTGGAGTATCTAGTTAAAATATCATAAAATTGTATTTCAATCACAAATCAATTCCCTCAACGTACAATATTAATTTAACATACCATCGAGCTCGGGGCCTTGGCTTCCATCGCAATTCGAACGCCCGCAGACTTAACTATTAATGACGTCACTTAACACAGAGCGTTCTTTGGTAAAGACCGAGGACACCGAAACTAACGAAAATACAGTTTAACGGTTTACGGTTTATTTATTCGCATAATCAGCATTACATGCTTTTGGCAAATAAATCATATGATAAATACATATACACATACACAATGAGATGAAGTTTGGCTATACAGAGAATTATTGTATGCAATATTGATTTTTATTAGTATTATTATAACACACAAATAGGCGGAATCAGCGGAATATAAACCGATAATTAAAGGTTTAAAAGTCGTCGAACAAAGTTAATATTCGGTATAAATATAAAATAGTTTCATTTTTTTTCGATTACATCTACGAATTATTAGGCAAAGAGACATTTATCTTGTAAAACAATGAAAATATGAACCACATGGATTTGAGGTTACAACCCACTACAATTTTAACTGTGGCGAAATCGATAAGTTCGCAACAAGACATTACTATATATATCTCATAGAGAGAGAGAGAGAGAGAGAGAGAGAGAGAGAGAGAGAGAGAGAGAGAGAGAGAGAGAGAGAGAGAGAGAGAGAGAGAGAGAGAGAGAGAGAGAGAGAGAGAGAGAGAGAGAGAGAGAGAGAGAGAGAGAGAGAGAGAGAGAGAGAGAGAGAGAGAGAGAGAGAGAGAGAGAGAGAGAGAGAGAGAGAGAGAGAGAGAGAGAGAGAGAGAGAGAGAGAGAGAGAGAGAGAGAGAGAGAGAGAGAGAGAGAGAGAGAGAGAGAGAGAGAGAGAGAGAGAGAGAGAGAGAGAGAGAGAGAGAGAGAGAGAGAGAGAGAGAGAGAGAGAGAGAGAGAGAGAGAGAGAGAGAGAGAGAGAGAGAGAGAGAGAGAGAGAGAGAGAGAGAGAGAGAGAGAGAGAGAGAGAGAGAGAGAGAGAGAGAGAGAGAGAGAGAGAGAGAGAGAGAGAGAGAGAGAGAGAGAGAGAGAGAGAGAGAGAGAGAGAGAGAGAGAGAGAGAGAGAGAGAGAGAGAGAGAGAGAGAGAGAGAGAGAGAGAGAGAGAGAGAGAGAGAGAGAGAGAGAGAGAGAGAGAGAGAGAGAGAGAGAGAGAGAGAGAGAGAGAGAGAGAGAGAGAGAGAGAGAGAGAGAGAGAGAGAGAGAGAGAGAGAGAGAGAGAGAGAGAGAGAGAGAGAGAGAGAGAGAGAGAGAGAGAGAGAGAGAGAGAGAGAGAGAGAGAGAGAGAGAGAGAGAGAGAGAGAGAGAGAGAGAGAGAGAGAGAGAGAGAGAGAGAGAGAGAGAGAGAGAGAGAGAGAGAGAGAGAGAGAGAGAGAGAGAGAGAGAGAGAGAGAGAGAGAGAGAGAGAGAGAGAGAGAGAGAGAGAGAGAGAGAGAGAGAGAGAGAGAGAGAGAGAGAGAGAGAGAGAGAGAGAGAGAGAGAGAGAGAGAGAGAGAGAGAGAGAGAGAGAGAGAGAGAGAGAGAGAGAGAGAGAGAGAGAGAGAGAGAGAGAGAGAGAGAGAGAGAGAGAGAGAGAGAGAGAGAGAGAGAGAGAGAGAGAGAGAGAGAGAGAGAGAGAGAGAGAGAGAGAGAGAGAGAGAGAGAGAGAGAGAGAGAGAGAGAGAGAGAGAGAGAGAGAGAGAGAGAGAGAGAGAGAGAGAGAGAGAGAGAGAGAGAGAGAGAGAGAGAGAGAGAGAGAGAGAGAGAGAGAGAGAGAGAGAGAGAGAGAGAGAGAGAGAGAGAGAGAGAGAGAGAGAGAGAGAGAGAGAGAGAGAGAGAGAGAGAGAGAGAGAGAGAGAGAGAGAGAGAGAGAGAGAGAGAGAGAGAGAGAGAGAGAGAGAGAGAGAGAGAGAGAGAGAGAGAGAGAGAGAGAGAGAGAGAGAGAGAGAGAGAGAGAGAGAGAGAGAGAGAGAGAGAGAGAGAGAGAGAGAGAGAGAGAGAGAGAGAGAGAGAGAGAGAGAGAGAGAGAGAGAGAGAGAGAGAGAGAGAGAGAGAGAGAGAGAGAGAGAGAGAGAGAGAGAGAGAGAGAGAGAGAGAGAGAGAGAGAGAGAGAGAGAGAGAGAGAGAGAGAGAGAGAGAGAGAGAGAGAGAGAGAGAGAGAGAGAGAGAGAGAGAGAGAGAGAGAGAGAGAGAGAGAGAGAGAGAGAGAGAGAGAGAGAGAGAGAGAGAGAGAGAGAGAGAGAGAGAGAGAGAGAGAGAGAGAGAGAGAGAGAGAGAGAGAGAGAGAGAGAGAGAGAGAGAGAGAGAGAGAGAGAGAGAGAGAGAGAGAGAGAGAGAGAGAGAGAGAGAGAGAGAGAGAGAGAGAGAGAGAGAGAGAGAGAGAGAGAGAGAGAGAGAGAGAGAGAGAGAGAGAGAGAGAGAGAGAGAGAGAGAGAGAGAGAGAGAGAGAGAGAGAGAGAGAGAGAGAGAGAGAGAGAGAGAGAGAGAGAGAGAGAGAGAGAGAGAGAGAGAGAGAGAGAGAGAGAGAGAGAGAGAGAGAGAGAGAGAGAGAGAGAGAGAGAGAGAGAGAGAGAGAGAGAGAGAGAGAGAGAGAGAGAGAGAGAGAGAGAGAGAGAGAGAGAGAGAGAGAGAGAGAGAGAGAGAGAGAGAGAGAGAGAGAGAGAGAGAGAGAGAGAGAGAGAGAGAGAGAGAGAGAGAGAGAGAGAGAGAGAGAGAGAGAGAGAGAGAGAGAGAGAGAGAGAGAGAGAGAGAGAGAGAGAGAGAGAGAGAGAGAGAGAGAGAGAGAGAGAGAGAGAGAGAGAGAGAGAGAGAGAGAGAGAGAGAGAGAGAGAGAGAGAGAGAGAGAGAGAGAGAGAGAGAGAGAGAGAGAGAGAGAGAGAGAGAGAGAGAGAGAGAGAGAGAGAGAGAGAGAGAGAGAGAGAGAGAGAGAGAGAGAGAGAGAGANAGTATTTTTCCCTATAATTTTGAAGAATGACTTTCGTAATAAAGTCAAACTTTTATACATAAACCATAACAACGTGTGCTCTTTGCGGGTTCATCACGACTTGTGTGGACATTATGAATTTAGTGATCACTCCTTTTTGCTGCCTTTATGATCGAAATAGATCCCGGTTTCACAGTAAAAGGTCAGAAGTAATAACATCATTTATGTTTAGAAAATAATTATTAAGTTTCATTCAAAATGTACTTAAAACATATCGTTATTGTGATGGAATTAATAGAATCTAATCAACTTACCAAATTGCTACAAGATGTATGCGAATTTGATCAGATTGGTCAAATAAGCTTCAGTTTAATTGGTTTTATGTTTAATTGGTATTTAAGTTATTGCCTTTGGTCAATGTTCTTGTGCAAAGCATAACTATAAGGACTGTTGTTTCATTTATAGAGGACATTAGAATCTAATCAACTTACCAAATTGCTACAAGATGTATGCGAATTTGATCAGATTGGTCAAATAAGCTTCAGTTTAATTGGTTTTATGTTTAATTGGTATTTAAGTTATTGCCTTTGGTCAATGTTCTTGTGCAAAGCATAACTATAAGGACTGTTGTTTCATTTATAGAGGACATTAGAATCTAATCAACTTACCAAATTGCTACAAGATGTATGCGAATTTGATCAGATTGGTCAAATAAGCTTCAGTTTAATTGGTTTTATGTTTAATTGGTATTTAAGTTATTGCCTTTGGTCAATGTTCTTGTGCATAGCATAACTATAAGGACTGTTGTTTCATTTATAGAGGACATTAGGAAATATTTCAGAATACAAAAACCACTACTCTTTTATCAGTATTGTTTTAGTTATACCCTTTACTTAATTTGTGTATAGTCTGCTTCTAAAACAGTAAGTAATGAAGGGATTGAAATGAAACTTCATATAATAATTTTGTGTATTAAGGAGTATTGTAGAGTGTAAAATCTGTAACTTATTCATCTGGATTTACAGAGTAATGGCCCTTTAGTGATTTTTTTTGGGCTGAGCAGAATTCCTTAAGTATTGAAGGTATTTAAATAACACTTTGCAGAGTGATAGAGAACCTGCAAAGTAGGTGCAGAAAGCAAGAACTAAAACTTTCTGTTCAGCTTTTGTTGACATAATGCCATTGGCTAATATTTGGAAAGTCCGTTTCTTGCGCCTTGCATAAGTCAACAAGTAATGAAGGGACTAGAAAAACATTCAAATAAAGTTTTATGTAATCTAAGAGGGCATTCCGTGCAAGTTTAAAGTACAAAACCCATAACTCTCTCAAAACAATTAACAGAGTTACTGCCCTTTAGTGTATTTTTCTTGGGTGTTTTTATTAAATAATATTCAGTTAATGAAGATCGTGGAATGGACATTATGCCTGTCGAGCCCGAGGCTATGAGTGAGCGCTGGATCTACTATGGAAAGATGAGAGCAGAATAATCGTGCTATGAAAGCGTCATTAATCAATATGTTTCTCCGTTTCTTGAAAATCTCATAAGACTTGTTTCTAAGTAAAACTGCTTGCTCTTTCACTTATGCTTAGAAACAGATGCGAACATTTTCTGACTGTACTCCGTCTTATTGCTTAGTGCATAACCTGTTCGTGAAAGCTTAATGCGAGAGCAATTGAACGTAGAATTAAGTAAAGTGTCAGCCTCTTATCATGTAAGTGGTGCATTTGTAAAAAAAAATAATGCATACATTTTTTTTGTTTCGAATTACGACTAAAAGCAAGTATGGTACTCCCTATTAAAATACATTCTAGCTGTTAACAGATCAATGCAAATATTTGCACACGTATTATATACATATAGCTGTATTAGATATTCAAAAAAGCAACTTAAAATATGTTGATGCTTTGGAACTTGACATGGCAAGACACAAAACATATTTTGTCACCACCTTACAATACATGTGTCACAGATATGGATGCCACTACTGGTCGTCAATATCAAATGACATTACCATATTTCACATTCTACCCCTAAATGTGAAGTCGACGTTTTATTCAGGGACACATATTACGCGTGACATGTTCTTCAAAAAACTTTAACCATTTGGCGGCACATTGTTATAAATAAAGTAACAATTCATACATAGCTAGATTTAACCTTTGACTCTGAATTTTTGAGAAACGCCTTCTCCAAAAAGAAAGTTATATGTGTATTTATTATGATAAACTTGTCTGATAAATTCCGGACGTACGGACGTTTAGACAGTTGGACCATGTTTATGCCTGCCATACTGCAGGTGCAAAATAAATCTCGAATACGGTTGTATTATGTAAATCATATGTTAATCAACCTTTTTAACATTAGACAACAATGTTAGTTTTGTTTTCTTATATCTATAGTTTCATTGCTGTATTTATGTAATTCAAGTGTACGTGGTTTAAGAAAACTACTGCATACATTTTTGAATGCTTTTTTTAATTGCTTCAAAGACGTGTATTTTGAAATAAACATCATCTTAAAAGACGTTATGTTTTCTACATCTCAACAAAATTTCCACAATGACGGCATTCATAGAATTTTAATAGAGGAATTTTTACACAGGATCCTACAAGAGTTTGAGAATATTGCCGTCATTTTTAACCAAATTGTCGATAAACGGTACAATAATTTAAATTTTACCTTCAATATGCATTTAGAGATGGATTTTTACTGTCCACGTTAATCAATTGTCTGTTTCTGTTGTTGCAAATTGAGTTTTGCGTTAAAATCTCGGTCGTAACTGTCTTTATAGAAAATCCATCTTTATTATAGAAATAAAAATGCCCCGACATTTGAACATTGCATAAAAAATCTCCTTCATTTAGAGCATTAAAACCCCGGCATTTGTACTGTGTAAACTAAACTGATTCATTTGGAGAATTAAAACGGACTCGATTCATTAATCAAAACACTTCAACGACCAAGAACGAACTTAAATGTGAAGTAAATACAACTAAATAAACCACTTAATGGTAACTACACACACCTACAACTTTCTACGTTTCCATAGATTTATAGATGAACCTTGCAACATTTTTGTGGAAGACCTTGTTCTTGCATAAGCTTCATTTTTTTCATGATGGTAAACATTTATTTTCAATGCTCAGAAGTGTAATTTTTGTATACGATATTGACGATTAAGCTTCTTTCCTGGTTCATTTGGGGACCATATACTCACATACGTTTACAAAATCCATTCTTTTCATAAATATTATGATCTGAACATATATTGACTTTTACTTTTGAAAGACTAGTGTGTGTGTGTCATGAACGGTATACCTCATGAGGTTTAGGTGGGAACAATGTGCAATAAACTTACAACTCTATTTAGACATTTAAGTTATTGTATGGAAACAAAATAAAATATTGACCTTTAACCTAGAATAGTTACCTCGAACAGTGATCTTGATTAACAGACAAATATTTGTCACATAAATCACACATATTTTATTTGGTCATAAAGAATAATTATAAACCACATAATTAGTGTAATCATTTAAGACATTTAGAAGTTCTGTACACAATACCAAAATATGACCTTGAATTGTGACCATGATGTACAACAATGGGTGCGGTACGAGACCCTTTGTCATACCATTGTCAATAGTCATCTGGAACACTCAAAAACGGTGTTTTCATTTATGGTGATGAACTGGTATACTTACCTCATTGTAATGTGGGGAAAGCTAGTAATGTCGGTGGTATAGTATAGAGTGATATTTAGGTCAATTTCGTTCCTATTTTACATATTATTTTCATACTTGAATTATTAAGATTATTGTTAATATTCAAATGTTCTACAGTAGCAATTTACTTTAAAATATTATTGATAGTTGCGTTTTTTATTTCTTTGCTTTTTGCTACAATCCACTTTGGGTCAAATGCTTAATTCTGAACTGCATTAGGCTAAAAAACGCTAAACCACAATTGTTTTAACTTCAACTTATTCGAACCTTTCCACATAATACATACCGTGACGTCACTACATTAGTGTCATCTGTTTACTTAGCCGCATAACGCATCGCATATGTTTGCGATACAACTACACCGGAAGATAACCCCGTCGTATTTATACAACTGATAATTACTTACAAACGGTCGGGATGGTACTCGAACCCACGACCCCTGATTTAAAAAAACGTCACTGTAACAAATAACAAATTGATTTCATCTATAATAATATAAGTGTGTAACACTTCCGTTTGTTATGTTTCGAACCGAAAGTCAATGTTATTTGTGTTTACAATTAAAAATAAATCGTAACAGTACACATTATTCTTAGTGGTAAATTGTACAGCTCAGTATGACCCGGTGTGCACAAAATGATAAAAAAATGCCTCTCGTGGTGATCGAACTCTGGACATATCGATGCTAAAGCGCAAGCTTTACCTCTACGCCACAGAGGCTTTTACTGTTGTAAGGGGAACATCAGAACACATATCTTATTTCGATTTTGACCAAGTTATCGTAGTTTTACGCACAAACTCGGAGACCGTTCGGGGTAATGGAAACGTACGAATTAAGGCGATATTGCACGAAGTTCATTAGAGGTCGAACAAATTAAAAGGGAATACTAGCGTTCGCTCCATTTGTTGACGTTTTATTGTCGCGATAAATAGTAACAAAGCGGCAGACTGGAGGTTATTATAATGAGATTGAAATGGCTAAACATATGGAAAAAAAACGTATCCGTTATCAACGTCTGGTCACCAAAGCTAGATGTGCGTTCATGTCATTTCCATGAGCTGTAACACATTCCCACTTCTTAGGAACTTGTTCCAACGACTTAGCATCGCGTTGAAACGACTTAGTTATAGGTGGGAATGAGTTAGTAAGTCGTGGGAACGATACAGGCTACAACTTACGGTAACTATAGGCAACGACTTTATAAATCATTGGAATGAGATGACTAACTCATGGTAACAGCTGAGTGTAATCGTTAGCAATTTGCATTTTACGTACTGCATTTTAGAGTCAAGATTTAACAGTTAAGCTATTTGCATGTAGCATACAACGGTTTGCTCATAAAAAAGAAGACATGTTGTTAACGAATTAAAAATTACACTCAAATGTACAAATTAACAATAAATGAAACATCCAATAAGTTAATTTACTGGAGTAAGATCAATGTTGAACCTTGTATCTCACCATAGCATTGTAAAACAACTCATTAGAGTTGATAATTATTTTGCTTTGTTCTAATAACTTCACTTCTCCATATTGTTCCATTATATATTTTTAGGACTCATTCGCGTCTTTCATCAGACATTATATACTGATGAAATGACAATTTTCCTTTCACACAGATAATAATGGAGATATTGTTTTATGTATTTAACACTTTTTTTAAATACTTTCCTGTCAGCAAATAGCAGCACATTTGTTTTACTATGATAAACAATGATATTATTTGTGTTTCTTCTGAATTCCTTTGTTAGCATTTGTTTTTATTGATTAATATATAAAATATAACCGTATGTTGATTATATATTCAGGTACTCAGGTTATAAGATATGCTGATATTTAAATGTATTC
>VMBQ01010771.1:0-15483 GCA_007657795.1 Dreissena rostriformis | reverse complement strand
TTAAATACAATTTACGTGTATGGTATGCCAATCAAATTAACTTATTTCCTCCGATAAAAGGAGTGTCCCGAATACAATGGCATTCAAAAACAGTTGTTCCTGATGATCAAATTATATTCTGGAATTGGTTTTTCTGTAAATCAAATGGCAATTTGACTTTAATTGTATGTTGATTTTTAAACATTTTTTTAAATTAAAATTGTTTATACAATGCAGATAACGCTTGTATGTGATACGTCTAATAAATAATTATATTGCTCTTGTGTGCTTTCGTCTACAATGCAATTCAGCTGTTATGTTTAATCGAAAATCGTGACGTTGGAGGAATGATTTAATAGACATGATACTATGGTTATTTTGCACACTGGTTTTCCGCTTTAATTGCATAAAAAGCCAAGTATGGCAGAATTTCTAATATTGACTCCGTTGTGAAAAAGAAGTGCGTTCCCATTATGTTAAGTGTGGGTTTACACAGGAATCTAAGACACATGTGAACACAAAGATATGCTTTGTTTTTGAACGTGGATGTTCGCTTTTTATTACATTCATTAAACAGTATACGCATCGCTGTTGGCGTGAATTCGCCTGTGTTTCAAATTGACGCGACAACTAGCCCGGCATTTCACCAGAACGACAAATGTCCAAGCAGAACGACATTAAGTACGGCATATGTTATAATTTTTATATTGGCGTACTTTTATGCCATTGTGGTTTAAGTTTATATCGTTTTTTCGTGTTGGCCACTGTTGCACCCAATAACACGCCAAAACGATATAGCAGAAATGAGCCACAATTGTCATTTGCCTTTGCTGATATTGGTAATTTAAATTTTTCAACTTACAATACAGAAGCTTATATTTCTCCCTGTGATGCATCGGGAATTATTCAGATGTATCTGCGTTAAATGATACCGATCTATCGAAAATATGTTCGATACATGGTTATTTTACAAAATTAAACCCTGTAGAGATGTTAACAGGTGTTATTAGATTTATAAAAGCAATGTGCATTCACACTGAGCCAATCACAAAAAGGGATATATTTGTTAAAGCTATCATAGTTCTATAAAGCGAATATGATATAGTCTATCAGTTATATTATTTATATTGTTTTTCCTAACATATTTGAAATACAAATAATTATAGAAAAATATCCGTTTAGACGCGTGTCGTAAAGCGACTCCGGCTGTAAATACAGTTAAAATGATAATGCTGGGCTCTCTCGATATTTGAAGTGAAACGTCTCGTTAACTGCAGCTTTCTAACGACTTCATTTACAATTAGTCCTAATGCTAAGTATTCATGCCATGTATTTGAAAGGTATCAATCAAGTTACCAATGATGCCACAGAGTAAAGGTTAAACATAGACGTCAAACATTTAAGGATGAGGGGTCAGATAAGTGACAAGCGCAAAATATAACTTATGTACGACATATTGACTCTGTTTTGTCAATATATTTTATGAATTGCTTGCAACGTATTGCAGTAAAAGTCACTGAGTGTTTCTACCCGTGCAGCAGTTTTTGTTTGTGAATTTTAATCAAATGGCGCAAACTCATAAGTTCATAGTCGCGTTGAAAGAGTATCCAATATATAAATGTTCACTCACAACATCCAATAACGTTTCACGTTACATCATACCCATTGATTTAGTACCCACACGAGCGGACAATTACATCACGCGCCATTATATAATTTAGACAATGTATGTACATATTTGTATATGTGCTGATTACTCAAATTTATGTGTTGTTTTCCCTTTTGTAATGTGTTTTTCTTTCACAAATATTGAAATCATTAAATTGCAAATTATTGTTGTTCACTATAGCTATAGGCATGTTCATGGAATGCATTAACAATTTTATTTTGATAGTTATATGTATTTAAAACTTCATCTATTTAAATATGTATCAGTGCAAAAATGCAAACATGGAGTCATAAAATATACTGTTTAAGTTAATGATTACCAGCAACGCAATACAATACCACTTTCTGGAAAATCGTGTACCAAGAAAAGCCTAATTAGTGACAAATGGTTTGGCTTTCGAGAAAACTTCAATGTAATGACTACTAAATTGGTTTCATTTAGAAATGACAAGCCTTGTTTAAGATAATTGAAAGAAGCAAAAGCAACATCCGTCGTTAAATCGATTTACAGAGATTTTACTGCAATCGTTTATGTTTATCTATAAAAAGAATCGTCAAACTCTGTGTATGACATGTACATGTTAATACTGTTGGAGTTGATTTTCAGATTGATCAAGGTATACTCATCTCAAACTTGTTTAGAAACAAGAGGGTCTTGATGGCTCTAAAGCGCTCACCGGAGTTCTATGTATACCATTTGTTTTAAGACTGAAGATATACCTTCGTCAAGATTGAGCAAGAAGTGTGGCTATTTAATGTTAGAGATTTTGAATCTGTAAAAAAAATCTAGAATTTGTTTGCAAATAAACGAATTATTATACAACGAATTGTATAAAACATGTACATTGATTAAATATTTGTAGACATCTTAGAACCTATAATTATTTTATATTGCCACATATAAACGTAATAATAATCCAGAAACATTAAGGAGGCCTATACAAATCGTTTAAAGCCAATTAAATACAGATAGTTTTGTTTTAACTCCGGATAAAGATTACCAATTCCTTTACATAAACGATGATAATAGTATTATATATGATAACATTAACTCTGAAAAAATGCGGATGAAGAAATACGGAATAGTATCTCCAAGTTGACATAAGATACATACTATCGAAAAGATGGGATAGGTGCGGATTTGTATACAAAGACAAGCATATCATTGTTCAAATGTTTTAGTTGTTCGTCAATAAATAAATAAATAAATGTAAGTAAGTAAATTATTTGCGCATTTATTTTCCAAAATTACAAACATTATTTTTGATGAACAAACCTTATCTTGATTTTAGGAGTCGTACAAATATACTTATAACTTATGTTACACAAGAACCCATTATCATCCCTTAATTAGCTTACAATAATTTCTACACAAGTCCGTAGCGTGTCGTTGGTAACAATCATTATTATATGTTGATATTGCATTCACTTAGCAAGGCATAACAAAAAATGTAATCAGCCCGAATTTGTTCACGCTTACCCAAATATATAAGTCATAAAATGTAAGTCAACAGTAATCATTATAAGTATATTAAAGTAACTAAATGTTAACCTTGCAGTACATTTAGAAAAATGGATGATTTACTGAATTAATTTCAAGTTCAAACTTTATCGTATTTAATGAAACAAATGTATGTTTACATTTGAAATACTGATACATTTTATCAACGTGGCTATATTTTTCAATAACGTTTTTAATACGTTATGTAACGTTGCTTGGTCTGAGAAACTAGCGATAACTTTTTCTTCCATGTCTGAGAATATGTTATGGTAGGAATTTCATTGGCAAACACAGCGTTAATACTACGTAGAAACNCCAACCAGGAATTGTAATAGCCAAAGGCGATTTTGGCGATCGGTAACGCTAACGTAGCAATACATATTCCATATTGGAGAATAATTAACAAATAAAGAGGCAGGCATAATTAACAATGAAAACAACGACTACTACAGCGATGTTTGAATACGCAGAAACCACAGTCTCTTATCGACAAGTAGAGAATTGACCTGTCTAGCGCTTCTAAATGGTGATGGTGTGTTAATGTTCAGGAAAAAAGAACGTCTATATCTTCGAGTTGTTATGCATGCCCAAAGAACACTTAACATGAAAAGACGCGGAAACTGCATTAGCCAAATCGGGTTTTTCCGTCTTGTGACAATGACGTTGCAAACACAACCGCATATATGTAGTCCAAACACTTGGTTCATATAGGTGTGTGTAGCATACTCATTTTATATTTGTAATTTTGATGTTGAATACAATCATGTAACTAAATAGTTATTTTTGTATACATCTTGGTGACGTAACACCTGCTGGCGTTCGAATATTTAAAATTAGTATTTGCTTAATATTTGAATTCGACGTCTGTCATTTCTATTACATAAAGCACGTCAAAGGAACAAACTGTAAGTAAACAATGACGATGTGTTACTTCAACAGTTAATTAAAAAATATAGGAATCATGAAACTCAATAAACTTGTCAGGAGTGAAATTCTTGTTTTAATCCGCGAGTATTTTATTTAAGGTAATTGACACATTTCTTATACAAAAGGCCATTAACTAAACAGAAAGGATATATATATAAATACATTTTTTTTTTTTTTTTTTTTTTTTTTTATTTATTTATTTGTATTTATTTATATATTTATTTTAGCACATTTCGCTCAAAAACTACTACTCAACTGATTAATAAAGTAGGTCTATAGTTGGATGTGATAAATTGTGTTTACCATATTTAACCTATATAACACGGTCGATATTTTGAATATTCACTCATCATTCACGCGAGTACTTTGGATGATTATCACAATCGATCTGAAGACGATTTGTAATGGATATATCTTACGGAGAATACCGAAGATAGTCTATGTATACCGAAATAGGTATGTGTGACCGAACGCTATTTATAGACTTTTCGTTGAGTCATTGCTGCTGCTCGATTTAGAAGGTTAGTTCATTGGTAAATAGTATACATTTGTAATCTTGTAAATGTTTACTTAAATAGAGTTTATTGAAGTGTTTTCTCTATGACACAAACATGTATATGCCGAATATATTTGCTCTCAAACAAACATATTTGTTTTTGGATTATTAAATGATTTTGAAATCGAAAGTGAAGAGATACTCTCAAAGGTAAATGTTCTTAATTACGACTCTAACTTTCCTATTTTTTCATTAGTAATTAGTAAACATTTCAGTCTTGTTAATGTTTACTTAAATAGAGTTTATTGAAGTTTGTTTTCTCTGACACGAACAAGTAAATGTATATCGCAAAAATAATTGCCCCTAACACACATATATTTGTTTTTGAATTATTAAATGATTTCGAAATCGAAAGTGCAGAAAAAAACTTTCAAAAGTACATGTTATAAATTATGACTGAAACTTTCCAATTTATGCTCAATTGTTCTTGTGTTTTGACGTATATTTTTCAGTTTGTTAATTATATGTATCATAATCATGAAACAAAAATACTTTATATTTGTATTAATAGTCAAATTCGGACACGCCCAACATTTTCAAATACAAAATTGAGTGGGGAATTCAATTAATTTTTTTCCGAAATCGCTTTATGCAGTACTGTTTCTAGAAAGACAATAAGCACTTTTTAAGCAATAAGAACTGACTTTAGAGTCAATGGATCCTATAACAAATAACCAGAATTACACAGGACCGATGTTAATCTGTTGAGTTAGGGTTCGGATTAATTTCTTACGAAATGAAATAATTTAGCTAACATGTTATCTATCTGTCCTTATCATAATATTTTAATGCTTGAATACAATTATCTGCAGGCAGCCGACTAAAAATGGCAGAAGGAGGCACCGATCGTTCAATGTCTGAAACTAAAAGCGATCCAGGAAATAGCAGCCTGTACAGTCGTCATTCTAAGGTTAGTCAGTGACTGAAAGCGTTGCTAGAATCCACAGCCTGTACAGTTGTCACTCTTGGGTAAGTAAGGGACTTAAAGCGTTCCCTGACACAGCATCCTGTACAGTTGTCACTCTCATGTACGTCAGTGGCTAAAGCGTTTCAAGACACAATAGACAGTACAGTTGTCGCTCAAGGGTACGTCAATGACTGAAAGCGTTCCTTGAATCAGCAGCCTGTACAGTCGTCACTCTAGGGTAAATCATTGACTGAAAGCGTTCCTTGAATCAGCAGCCTTTACAGTCGTCACTCTAGGGTAAGTCAGTGAGTGAAAGCGTTCCTAGAAACAGCAGCTTTTACAGTCGTCACTCTAGGGTAAGTCAGTGACTGAAAGCGTTCCTAGAAACCGCAGCCTGTACAGTTGTCACTCTCATGAAAGTCAGTGGCTAAAAGCGTTCCAAGACACAACAGACAGTACAGTTGTCGCTCTAGGGTAAGTCAGTGACTGAAAGCGTCCCTTGAATCAGCAGCCTGTGCAGTCGTCACTCTAGGGTGAATCATTGACTGAAAGCGTTCCTTGAATCAGCAGCCTGTACAGTCGTCAACCTATGGTAAGTCAGTGAGTGAAAGCGTTCCTAGAAACAGCAGCTTGTACAGTCGTCACTCTAGGGTAAGTCAGTGACTGAAAGCGTTCCTAGAAACCGCAGACTGTACAGTTGTCACTTCAGGGTTAGTAAGGGACTTAAAGCGTTCCCTGACACAGCATCCTGTACAGTTGTCACTCTTATGTAAGTCATAGGCTAAAAGCGTTCCAAGAAACCGCAGCCTGTACATTTGTCACTCTCATGAAGTCAGGGACTAAAAGCGCGCCCAGACACAGCATCCTGTACAGTTGTCATTCTCGGGTACGTCAGTGACTAAACGCGTCCCAAGACACAACAGACTGTACAGTCGTCACTCTCTGGTAATTTAGAACCTCAAAACATTCCCAGAAACAGCAGCCTGTACAGTCGTCACTATCGGGTTAGTCAGAAACTGAAAACATTACCAGAAACAGCAGCCTAGTAGACAGTCGTAATTTCGGGTAGTAACTTTCGGGTATTTTAGAGTTTCGGAGTGTTCCCAGACGCAGCAGCCTGTGCAGTTATCACGCTAGGGTAAAACAGAGACTGAAAGCGTGCCCTAACACAACAGCCTGTTAAGGCTTTAAATACCAGTAAATCATTTACTAAAAGAGCTTTGAGAAATAGCAGATTGTACAGCCGCGTCAGACCGGTAAGTCAAAGACTGAACGCGTTTTGAGACACAGTTGTCTGTACAGTCACACGCGGGTGTTTCAGACACTGACCGCGTTCCCAGAAACGGAAGCCTTAACAGTCATAAGTCACTGGTAAGTAAGAGACTGAGCGTGTTCCCAGACACTGCAGTCTGTACAATCATCACTCTCAGGTAAGTCAGAGACTGAAAGCATTCCCGGAATAAACAGCCAGTTCAGTTATTACAAACGAATAAGACACTTAATTAAATCGAACACACAATAAGCAGTATGTACAGTTGTCACTCATGTGTATCTCAGGAACTGATAGCGTTCCCAGACACAACAGCCTGTAAAGTCGTCACTCTCGGGTAAGTCGGGTACTTAAACATCCGAGACAAAGCAGCATATGAAGTCGTTACTCTCAATTAACTCATGGACTGAAAGCGTTTCCGGACACAGCATCCTGTACAGTCAACACTCTCATGTAAGTCAGAGACGGGGAACGGATCCAACAGCATTTATGGTCGTCACTTTTAAGTCAGGGACTGTGTACATCCATTGTCACAGTTCTGCAGTTCTCATTAGGTTTTTCCACAAAACAACCAACTTACTGCTTTAAATTTGGTTAAAGGTATTAATTATGTAACTGTCTTGATTAATTGTTCTTGGAGAAAAGACAGGGGTCCAGTGGTATATTTAATATGTGGACTTACCTGAATCTCTTTCCTAGTTTCCTAAGTCCATTTTCAGGAACAGGACACAATTAAATATGATTTTAAACACTTTATGCCTCTATAACGCTTAAATATCAACAGAAATGTCGTAATATATTTAGCAAAACTTTAAGATGTTTATTTACCGAATTTGACTCCAATGCTATGTTATTACTGACTTAAATAGTAGGTACAGACGAAACTGTAACTAATATCTCTCACAAATGGAAACTTCGAAAATGACTTTCTGCAGTTTCGTGTCTATAATGTTCGACGTATATACCATATTTAACTAGATTAAGACTTTATCAATTCTTTCGAGAATCAAAAAGAATTACACTTCAAACTCACAGTGTCTTCGCTAGGTTAATCGGTGTTTTATTACTTTGAATCTATTTTAATCTTATATGTCTGTTTGTTAAAGCTACAACCAATAACTACTTGATTGTCTACATTCCATCCACCTTTCAACAAAGTTTATACACGCGCGCGATCAAACAAAAATATTATTTTCCTTCATTTTATTTTGAGAATATCGTAATATTCATTGGTTATAATCAAAAGAACCAATATGGCTCGGTGAAAGAGCTAAGGATATTTTTTTTAATTAATATAATTTGTATTATACAAACTCAGACGATTGCACTTTAATTACTGCAAAAACATTAACGTTAACCTATAAATAATACAACTATCATTATATGCATAAATAGTATTCATACTACACATACATTACTTTTAAAGTATAAAATGTAAAATCAAATCCGTAATAAAATAGCATTACTTGCGAATGTATGTGTATTATTGTGTTTTCAGAATTATATTAAAAGTGTGTCTGTGGAGATGTGTACTATAATGAACCGCCTTGGGTACGGCGAGGAGATCAGACGGTGGCGCGTGGAGAAGTACAGGGAGTTAGATAGGTCGTTGAACGAAAGAGAAAGTTATTCAGCTAGAATCACAGTTGGCAGTAAGGCAGAGGGGCTGGTCAGCTTAAACGAAAGCGACCAAGATCTTTTATTAATGGTGGACGGTGTCCTCTGTGTGGAAGATTGTAGCAATCTTCACAACATACCATACGACATGGACGTGTACAGGATGGATACACGCGTGTATCCAGGACACTGTCTACTGGTTCTAGAAAGACAAGGGCCTAGTAGATACAATATAATCCACAATGCTCTGTGCGATAATGGCAAAGGAGACTTTATATTAAGTAGCGGTCTATTTGTAGATACACTATTGACACTTCTACGTAGATATCCACGATATAAAGATACAGTTGGAATGGTGCAACATGAACGCGCGGGTCCGTCGCTTCCGATGTCAGTTAATGGTTTATTTGATACGGACAGAGTATACTCACTACGGTGTCACTGTCCCAGCATCCTTCAAAGATGGGCTACCAGACCCCGTCATTGGCCGTCACCAGACATAGTCCAGAAAGTCGTATCATTTGGAGCCTATCTTACACCGGTAGGATATAAGGGAAGTGAAAACAAGAACATGGAATGGAGGATATGTTTCAACACAGGTGAGGCAGAACTTGTAAACAACCTTTCTGAAACACACGCGAAAGTGTATGTTTTGCTTAAAATGATCCTCAAAAATGTTCTAAGGCCTTGTAAGAAAGAAATAACATCTTATGTGATGAAAAATATCGTATTATGGCAAGCTGATAGTAACCCACAGAACAAGTTTGGTGCTCGGAGTTTTTATTACTGGCTTCATGACGGACTGAGGCAACTTAGGACTGCTATTGTGACACAACAACTGTCATATTACATGATTCCGGAAAGAAATTTAATGGCAGCCAGTAGTTTGCAGGACAAACAGCAAAGTATATGGTTAGCAGATATCACGGACATGATGGCAGAAAGTCCAATGGTAATAATGAGATTGCCGAAGATACGGCAGGCCGTTATCGCGTCCCCAGAGCCGTTGGTGTGGTTCAACAAGAGAAGGATGGAGCTGGAGATGCTTCAATTGGAGTATTTGATAAGAGCTAAACAATTTGTTGACGTATTTATTGTTGAGTCTGATGTTATCCTGCTGGAGATGGCAGATGCTACACTACATAATTTAAGTAGACGTCAGTCAGAGATAATGATGGAAGTAACACAAGGGTTGCTCGTGGTAGGCTGTGGTGTTAGTGATCTGCTGGATAATCTATTATTATATTATCTATATTAAATATTTTACTGATAACAAACCACCAGGTCCAAATTGTTGTCCCTTATAGTCTTGTTTAAACTAGTATGTTTCGTCAGCAAAATGACGTCACTCGACGGGGTGTTGCTGCATATTTGCTGATTTGTTTTCCATCTATATATCCAACAGATTTTGCTCATAATTTATATTTGAGTAATACATACATATATTATATGAAACATGAAATATAAAAAAATAGGGTCACCGGCCTTGTTTTGATTTTATTCACCATTATATAACATGTACTTTTTGATTAAAACTGAAAATTATCTATTGTGTAAAAATCATTAATAACCTATGAAATATAATGTAGATATTATATAAGCTAATATACATTATATACCATTTTATTAAATCATACACTACCAATAAAATGGAGTACACAAGTAAAATTTCAAGAAATGTATTTTTTATAATTTTTATGTCACCAAAAAAAGCGTCAATATTTTACTATTTTAACCACATACATGGAATTTAAAAAAGTTCTGTTTAATAGAATTGTGAGAAACTGCTCAGATATGTTCATCTACGTGTTGTCATCATAAAACAAAAATAAAAAGGGGGGTCACCGCACTTTTAAGAGAGATTTGTTTGTTTAACAATCCCTACCGTCTATGTCAAATTTCATAAAATGAAGCAATTAGGCGAAATCCAAGT
This sequence comes from Dreissena rostriformis, assembly GCA_007657795.1. Taxonomy (NCBI): domain Eukaryota; kingdom Metazoa; phylum Mollusca; class Bivalvia; order Myida; family Dreissenidae; genus Dreissena; species Dreissena rostriformis. The sequence goes on along the minus strand of VMBQ01010771.1, from coordinate 5,125 downwards.
ACCGGTTCATACACAGAGATATGCCTAAACATTAGAGATTGTTTACTATCTTAACTGGGATCACAACAGCTTACAAAATAACAAAAACAATAATATAATATTTAATCACAAACATAATACCATACAGTATCAAACTCGACCTTAATCATCAATAACGGCGATTTGTAGACAGATTTCGGCATGTTTTGAAGTTTGTAATTGAATGCTTTTAATTGATAAATGTAAACAACAGGACTAAAGAGCTCCAGTAAAAAAGCAAACAAAGTAAAACAGTTACCGCACCTGGGATCGAACCACTGACCTTTGTACCTTTTATGAACCAATTCGGTCATTTGTGATGATTCTGACAGAAATATTGGGTTGTGACAATAGCATCAGGTGTTGCCATAAATACATCCTCGGTTTAATAAACTGCCGCAACACCCACCGTGGTACATATGAAGAATGCCCATTGGATGAATTTATTGGATATATAATAATGAATCATATACTCATAACGGTTTCTGGTTGATGAAGCGCTTTTGGTATTTGTACTCTGATATAAGTTTAAAAACACAAAAAGATGACCATATTTTTTTTTTAAATAATAGTTTTCGTTAAATAATTCTTAACGATTTTAACCAAATCACTATACGAAATACAACTTTTAAGGATTTAATTGCCTTTTCATTGCATACAGTTTCAGCAATTTGTTTTCATTTACTAAAGTGTCATAGGGCCGGTATGTATATAAGTTACCACTAAAACAGTAACCACTTTTGTTGTCTCAATTTATTTCCAATGAATTCAGCTTTTTACTACACACCTACTCTGCAATGAAATTCCCTAGACTTAAATGATGACTTCCCGTTTCATCTGCACATATGAACATATTGATTAACGACAATCGCCCTCCATCATGGGTAGTATGCATTTCTTTAACCCTCATAAATGATATGTCTGTAGTATTTCTGGAAATAACAAAAGCTATAAGCGAATGTAAATTCCATCTCAAGAGTAACAATACAAGGTTGTGTTAACTTAATGCACTGAACGTGAACTTTAAACACCTTGTAGACACACCTCAATAATACTTCGATTTGTTTCGCGACGGATATGGTCAATAATATGATGGGGTGAACACGTTAATAGTCGACGGTAATATTTCAAAAGGATTATCTTTGCAACGCGAGGTTTTGTTAAAGCAAATATGTGGAANGGACAATTACATCACGCGCCATTATATAATTTAGACAATGTATGTACATATTTGTATATGTGCTGATTACTCAAATTTATGTGTTGTTTTCCCTTTTGTAATGTGTTTTTCTTTCACAAATATTGAAATCATTAAATTGCAAATTATTGTTGTTCACTATAGCTATAGGCATGTTCATGGAATGCATTAACAATTTTATTTTGATAGTTATATGTATTTAAAACTTCATCTATTTAAATATGTATCAGTGCAAAAATGCAAACATGGAGTCATAAAATATACTGTTTAAGTTAATGATTACCAGCAACGCAATACAATACCACTTTCTGGAAAATCGTGTACCAAGAAAAGCCTAATTAGTGACAAATGGTTTGGCTTTCGAGAAAACTTCAATGTAATGACTACTAAATTGGTTTCATTTAGAAATGACAAGCCTTGTTTAAGATAATTGAAAGAAGCAAAAGCAACATCCGTCGTTAAATCGATTTACAGAGATTTTACTGCAATCGTTTATGTTTATCTATAAAAAGAATCGTCAAACTCTGTGTATGACATGTACATGTTAATACTGTTGGAGTTGATTTTCAGATTGATCAAGGTATACTCATCTCAAACTTGTTTAGAAACAAGAGGGTCTTGATGGCTCTAAAGCGCTCACCGGAGTTCTATGTATACCATTTGTTTTAAGACTGAAGATATACCTTCGTCAAGATTGAGCAAGAAGTGTGGCTATTTAATGTTAGAGATTTTGAATCTGTAAAAAAAATCTAGAATTTGTTTGCAAATAAACGAATTATTATACAACGAATTGTATAAAACATGTACATTGATTAAATATTTGTAGACATCTTAGAACCTATAATTATTTTATATTGCCACATATAAACGTAATAATAATCCAGAAACATTAAGGAGGCCTATACAAATCGTTTAAAGCCAATTAAATACAGATAGTTTTGTTTTAACTCCGGATAAAGATTACCAATTCCTTTACATAAACGATGATAATAGTATTATATATGATAACATTAACTCTGAAAAAATGCGGATGAAGAAATACGGAATAGTATCTCCAAGTTGACATAAGATACATACTATCGAAAAGATGGGATAGGTGCGGATTTGTATACAAAGACAAGCATATCATTGTTCAAATGTTTTAGTTGTTCGTCAATAAATAAATAAATAAATGTAAGTAAGTAAATTATTTGCGCATTTATTTTCCAAAATTACAAACATTATTTTTGATGAACAAACCTTATCTTGATTTTAGGAGTCGTACAAATATACTTATAACTTATGTTACACAAGAACCCATTATCATCCCTTAATTAGCTTACAATAATTTCTACACAAGTCCGTAGCGTGTCGTTGGTAACAATCATTATTATATGTTGATATTGCATTCACTTAGCAAGGCATAACAAAAAATGTAATCAGCCCGAATTTGTTCACGCTTACCCAAATATATAAGTCATAAAATGTAAGTCAACAGTAATCATTATAAGTATATTAAAGTAACTAAATGTTAACCTTGCAGTACATTTAGAAAAATGGATGATTTACTGAATTAATTTCAAGTTCAAACTTTATCGTATTTAATGAAACAAATGTATGTTTACATTTGAAATACTGATACATTTTATCAACGTGGCTATATTTTTCAATAACGTTTTTAATACGTTATGTAACGTTGCTTGGTCTGAGAAACTAGCGATAACTTTTTCTTCCATGTCTGAGAATATGTTATGGTAGGAATTTCATTGGCAAACACAGCGTTAATACTACGTAGAAACCGCGGTCTCTTATCTAGAATTAGGAAATTAATTTGTCTTGCAGTGCTAATTGATTTTGTTTCATTGATGTTGTGAAAAAGGACGTAAATAAACGTCTTCCTCGGCAATCATTTGAACACGGACATGATGTGATCTGGTATCAGACGGCGAGGCTATAAACAAATTAAGTGCTGCATTAACCAAATGGGTTGTTTCCGTCTTTTGCAAATGACATTGCATAAACGAATACACGTGCATGTGTTTCTAATGTTTGGTGAATATATTCATGGCTCGTGTATCAGTCACCGTGTTCTAAGTTTCAAATGTGTTGTTTCTTTGAAAATAAATTATATATCTAATTTAATTGCTAAAATACAAATGAATTTATCGACATCGGGGGTTCGATTATTTATAAGTGTTATTGGTCAAAGTTTGAATCACAAATTGTGTCATTTCTATTACATGACAAAAGAATCACACGGAATATTTCATAACTTGTTAAATATGAGGGTACACTTATTTATTAAAATCCTAATCTGGCTTGTTTTATGACAATAATGCGTGGTTATGAACGCAGATTTAGAAGTGGTAAAACACCATGCTGTTAATAAGGACCTTGGAACAAATACACAAATAAAGCAACACACATTTCGTAGCTACATGTATGTATTATGTATTCATTTATTGCTGATAGGTGACATATCTTGATACAACATTTTAAACTATTTATGCGTTTAGAAATTCATGTAAAAATTCACAGTGTTGCCATTAAACAAATTGTTTTCGCAGAATCTAACTTGGCATCTATTATCTAACATTAAGCAATTATATGCTTTAAAATTTCTTGCAGGTGTTAGATGGAAAATGACTGAAAATTCATAGTGATTGCTAGTGAAACAATTTAACACATAATATCCGTCCTATCATTCACTGACTGCAATATGTAAGACGTCTGAATAGACTATAGTCTTGAATCTTTCTAAGACATAAGAATGCTATTAATGTCAATGTTAAAAGCTCAGCAGTCAGGATATAAGTAATTTATGTGAGCGAAGGTGTTTTGCAGCATAGTTGTGAACGTACCATAATGTTTGAGCCCAAGACATTCTTTAATTTGATAATGTGTGTTCGGTATATACGGACCCAGAAATCTTCTTGACACTGTTCACAACTGTCTAGGTTATAAACAACTTTGGCATTAAACATTAAATCATCGACAACGGTACTCATATTTGTATTCGACATGCAAACATCTTATATCAATCAAATGCGAACTAATGCTATGAATAAATTAATACATACGAATTCTCGACACAAATTGTACCTTTACAAAACGAACTAATTTTACATATTTTAAAAACAACCACATTCGCACATATGCACGAAACTGCCACACAACACTTGTCAATACACATTGAATACTCAACTGTTAATAACAATAATCGAAACAAAAACTGTTTTGTGTTATAAACCGGATACAAATAAGTAGCTAAATATCAAGCAATCAATGCAAACAGCTAAACACATATTGATTATGAAACACTCAGGGTTTTAATTTCTTCTTTAATACAATTTACGTGCATTGTATGCCAATCATATTAACATATTTCTCCGATATAAGGAGTGTCTCGAATAAAGTTGCATTCAACAACAGGTGTTCATGATAATCAAATTATATAATGACATAAGATTTTCTGTAAAGCAAACGGAAATTCAACGTTAAATGTATGTTTGTATTTAAAAACTGTTAATATATTAAATATGTTTATACAATGAAGATAATGCGTGAATGTGATACATCATATTTAAATAATTATATCGCTCTTGTATACGTTTATCTACATATGCAGATCTTTTTGGTTTTAAACCACAAATTAGTTTTCTTATCAAGTAATACATGCGGATAAAGGTAACTTCCGTTATGTCAATTCTTGTTACGTTTTAGATATGAGCTTACTTTTTTAGAAAAAAAGGCTCTTAAAGATGTAACCAAAAAAGAACAAAAGCTTTAAGCAAATGTTAATACGGCCATCTGAAAACATACAAGGTTGTGTAAACTTAATGTACTGAACATGAAATATAAACACTGTTGTTTTAAGACGCATAATCTCAATAATATCCTGCAGATTAAATGCTAATAGTCGACTGCAAT
>VMBQ01010770.1:0-20260 GCA_007657795.1 Dreissena rostriformis | reverse complement strand
CCAGTATAATTACGGTACTTCGCTTATTTCATGTCCACTTATTTGGTGGTGCAGATATGTCAATGCAGATCTGTTTACATATTAATATGATATATTTATTATCGTATTTGTTCTATTTAACACTCCTGATGTCCTGTTAAACAGCTGTATATTTGTGCAGACATTATTGTGCATATACCGTCAACATATCACTATAAACATAAGATTATGATATTAACTCATCTGCTGTCTAGTGTCTCGAATCTAATTTTGCAGCACTGTATAAATGGCTGATGGAGACATCAGACGTGATGTACCAGGAGAGACCCCTAGACAGGGCCATGTTTCCAGCAGTCACGCTCTGGTAAGATGGTCCTTTGAATTAAGTGTGTTTCTATTAAAACGATACTTAATTGTATTGATATGTAAACACAGTCTATGGTTTAATATATTGAACTAATGAGTATATTTCTTTAATTTCATCACATAATGTTAAAAGGGGACGTGTTCACATATGTTGGAATGTTTTGAATTGTGTCATTAAATGCTTTAAATTGAAAATAAATTGTAAACATTGGAAATAATGAGTTCCAGTATAAAACAAGGATAGGATTTAAAAAAGAAAAAGGTTATCCTCACCTGGGCTCGAACCACCGACCCTTGGAATAACAGTATAGTGCTTAAACCTCTCGGCCATCCATGCTGATATAGTGCATTGTGTATTTTATACCTTATATAAGCAATCCACGCATGGTCACAAAATATAACGATAATAACAGAACTCTCCAAATTATTCAATCGTTTCGCGTTTGTAACGCTTGATAAATTTTAGCTTTTGAAAACGTAAAAAGATTCATATGATGGGTATTTTAGAGTATGGTAAATGTTCAGTAATATGGTTTTCTCGAACATAACATAACTAAAGCAAAACGTTGCAAATCTGAAACATTTTTGTCAATTTGTTCATTTTACCAAAACGTGAACAAGTCCCTTTAATATTCAAATCCTTTTTTGAATTTGATAACTACAAAGATGAATACTTATGATTTCAATTTGTTATCATACCCTTACGCATATATTTATTAATAGGCGTGTATATAAGTCAATGTTTGGGCGTACGTCATATAACTCTTGACCAGGTATGAGTTTAATGACGTCTTAAGTAATTCGTCAAACGTCATACTGCAAGTTTATTCCCGCTAAAAAAAATGAACCGTCGTAAGCGAGTATATGTTATTATTTATTTTATAATGTGGGCATGGATGTACTGTAAGCAGAAAAACAGGTTACTCTCCTATCGTATAGTTATATGTCAGGCTCGGAACAAATACAAATAATCGGCTTGGCAAGGCTTGCCGTTATTTTGTTTTTAAGCTTATCCTAATGGATTACAACAAATGGGGCAAATACCTGTTATTATCTATGTATCACTTTGTATATATTGAGTTGAAACACATTTCAGTTTCAATATGAACATGAATCTGCAGAGACATGTACTTTTATGAATATCCTGGGTTATGGGTATCACATCCGTTTGGCCCGAAGAGACGCCCACACGGCCTGGGACAGGCATATGACTGCAGTAACGCGTGGTAATGCAACGTGGATCACCACGGGTAGCAAGGCTGAAGGTCTGACCATCTTATGGGAGAGCGATAGAGACTTAATGTGTGTTAGAAAAAGTGTCATCTGTATAGAAGATGGTGTTGATTCAAGTAACGTTCCTGGAGAGGCGAGCATATTCAGATCATGCAGTCGTATTAGTTACCCCGGACACTGTAGACTGCTACTAGAGAGATACGGTACAACTATTCCTAGTATGGTGTACAATGCCTTGTGTGATGATGGATATGGTTGCGGACTATTAAGCAGTGACCTATATATTAATCAGTTTTTGGACGCTGAACCTTTCGATGTCGTAGTAAAACGTGAGCGTGCCGGACCGTCAATGCCTGTATCAAATTTTGATGGAACATGGCAGACAGATTTAGTACATGCACTACATTTTTACTGCCCCAGCATCCTAACAAGATGGGCGGCAAGACATCGCAACTGGCCATCACCCGACGTCGTTCAGGAAGTTGTCTCACTCGGAGCATTTGTTACTCCTGTTGGATTAAAAGGCAGCGAGTATGAACATGTTGAATGGAGAATGTGTTTCAACGCCGGAGAAAACGTACTGGTAAACAATCTTACCGAAACTCAGGTGAAACTATATGTTTTATTGAAAATGGTGAACAAAGACGTATTAAAACCACGAAAGAAAGAGGTTACATCGCTCACTGTGAAAAACATTGTATTGTGGATAGCAGAAAATAATCCGCAGTCATTGTTTCATGAAAGAAGTCTGTTTCACTGGCTGCATGAAGGATTGGATGCGCTAAGAGTTGCTATAAATAAAAGAGAGCTGCCCTATTACATGATTCCGGAGCGAAATCTGATGGCAGCCTGTGCTCTAGAGCATGAACAGCAGCTTTCTTGGATAGCTACTATTAATGAATTGATGAAAGAAGGTCCGAGGATTATACTTAGACTACCTAAGATTCGACAAGCCCTAATTGCTCATCCTGAACCACTACGATGGTACAGCGGGAGAACAATAGAGCTGGAGATGCTGCAGTTGATAATCATGAACAGACTTGCCCAGGGCATGGATGACGAGACAGATGTTACTCGGAGGGAAATGTGGAAACGTATTTACGAGATCATGAATGAGGTGTGGCTGAGGATGATTATGGAAGGTGGTCGAGTTAATTTTTATAAATGATATGTTGAATGTATAGTATAGTATGCTGATGTAATATATATATGAAAGACATGAACAGACGCGCCATGGGCATGGATGACGAGACAGATGTTACTCGGAGAGCAACACGTAGACGTCAGGACGAGATCATAAATGAGGTGTGCCTGAGGATGATTATGGAAGGTGGTCGAATAAATGATATGTTGAATGTACGGTATAGTATGCTGATGTAATATATATATATATATGATAGACATGAACAGACGCGCCATGGGCATGGATGACGAGACAGATGTTACTCGGAGGGAAATATGGAAACGTATGGACGAGATCATGGAGGGGGTGTGCCTGAGGATGATTATGGAAGGTGGTCGAGAACATGATATGTTGAATGATCCTCGTAATTTATGGAAAAGTATGTATATGTAAAACGATTACACATATCAACAGCTATTTCACTTGCACCTGTGACTCTGACGTATATATAAGGAGTGATCGTCTGTTGGTAATTTATATTGTTTGTGTGGAAGAATACTTTGGAAATGTTATCTTCTTTAAGAAAAATGTTCATATAAACCTGCCAAAAAGTTTGATGACGATTTAAAACATCAATCACATTTCACGATACAATAATTTGTAAACACGTGGGCTCTCGTCAAGTCAGATCCCCATGTTGCATTCCATCCAGGGTCTTAAAACATGTCCATATGTGTTATGCTGGACATGCGTTAATGTACGAGCTGTAACCCAATGAAAATAATGGTGTTGTGGAAGCAGGTCTAATGTGTTTGTCAATATAAAAGAATAACACGCCGATAATTGTCTATACAGTTTAAAGATGTGTTTTTTACTTACTAATTGAAAGTATTTTTGGAAACATGTTTTCGATACTTCAGGCCTTGTTCTGCCAATCTCACGGGTCCGATACTCGGACCCATTCCCCTTTCCAAATAAGGATATTTTTTCCCTATTCTCAAAAAAAAATCCCATTTTTTTTTATATATTTTTTAGAAAGAAGTGTCTTATGACTTACGATTATAAGACTCTATATCTCAATTTTATTGTTAAAACAACCTACAAAATATATAACCATAATTTATATGATTATTATCCAAAATGGCTGGTAAAGCCCCTGCCAAAATAATGCTTTTGTCAATGAAAATTCCTCCCAATTTGGAAGATTTCGTGACTCAAAAAATCCCCATTTTGCTAGGTACTTTTCCACCAAATAGAAAGAAAAAGGCCCGATACTAGAAAACAATGCACCCTAGTGTCATGATCTATATTATGTTTGTACGTCATGACGATGTTTATTCATGATTAAAGAGTTGATAATATGTTATAGTTCAGCAAATTTATTTCGTTTAGATGCTATATATGTAAACCTGTAATACTATTGTCGCAAAACGATTTCATAAATGTAACTGCTGAATTGTAATAGTTGTGTTCTTGCTGTTGTAACTGTATGGACAACAATACTGTTGACTTTGTATGTGTTAACTAATCAATATGGTTAGTTTCTTGTCTAAGAAAATTTATTATTAAGGTGTTCGATTACACGGTTTATGTGGTGGATTTATTGCGTGCACTTGAAAAGAATGTACGCAAATTCGCTTTGAATTTACTACAACAGTTAGTATAGATTTTCATTTTTACTCATACTTTTAGTTTTCGAAGCTTAATTGTTGCAGTTGATGTATCGATTGTTTGAAGGTGGGAATGGAGTTTACCTGTGAATTATATTTTTATATTTGTTATGTATGTGAATATATTAAAAGTATTGCATCTGCTGAGGGAATATGTATATCGTTATATAATCTTCTTTCTGCAGTGAAAGTATATATGTATTATTCATTTTGTTTGCTATATATATATTATGCTTCTCATACTAATAATAACGCTGCTATTTTATTGTTAATGTCGTCTGGCTTTNATACAATGTATGGGAATATTTCATGAAGAGGACCAATACAATGTATGGGAATATTTCATGAAGAGGACCAATACAATGTATGGGAATATTTCATGAAGAGGACCAATACAATGTATGGGAATATTTCATGAAGAGGACCAATACAATTTATGGGAATATTTCATGAAGAGGACCAATACAATGTATGGGAATATTTCATGAAGAGGACCAATACACTGTATGGGAATATTTCATGAAGAGGACCAATACAATGTTTGGGAATATTTCATGAATAGGACCAATACAATGTATGGGAATATTTCATGAAGAGGACCAATACAATGTATGGAATATGGATACAATTGGATTATTTTAGTTGAAGTAAGATTTTGAAATGCAAATATACCTGTTTTTCCTCATTTTGGTTGTGTTTGTATATATTTTCAAGCGAAGTAATGTTAGTGAAACAAAATACTCGGAGCACATGCGTGTGACGTCATCATGAGAGCCTCGTTCTTTATGTAAACAAAATGATCGATACCAGGATACGCTCGATATGAGGAAACCGTACGATATATACTATTATTCAAAATATTGTACGTTCATTTTGCATTGTATTTTCAATCATTTCGTTGGTACACTATTATTAAGATGGTGCGGTTTCTTGAAGGTGAAGGCTGTCATGTTTGATCGTCATGTTGGTGTCTGCAATTGGATTATCGGAGGATCTACAGTGGAGATATTGGTGCAACACTGGTTGGCTGAAATGTATAAATATATGTCTTTATTGGCTTAATTTGTTTTAAATAATGCCTTCATTACCAGTCCGCTTAATACTGAAGGTGGACAGGAAAATGTCTTCGACATAAGAATCATAAGAATATAAAAAATTTAAATTGCGTATTATATAATTGTTTACTCGATACGACCAAAAAGCTGGTAATTTAAACCGCAACCATATTACTTAACCGAAAGATGGTGATTGAATGTTTTCATATGAAATAGCACTGGAGCCGGACGTGAAAGGAAATTCGAAGAAAACTGTCATTGAATGCGAATGTTACAAATATTACATTCATGTTCATGCGCTTTTAATTTGCATGAAGTGTTAAAGTTCTGATGATGAACGAGGAGGGTAACCTTTAATTTATTTATTTAAACTCGAATAGTAAAAATTGCATGTCGTCCTTTTATGATATACAAACTATAAGCAAATACTTTCTGTGATTTATGACCAATTCTTTGGCAACCATAGGCAATGGTGATCGACGTTAAAGATTGTCTTTTTATTTCGTTTATAGTGAGCATAAATCAACATAATGTCTCATTAGCATAAACTAGTTCATTCCGTGGTTGGTGATAATCAATCAACATAAATTTGCATTAAATCAATTTTATATCGAAGAGCATAGATAATCTTAAAACTATTTTTGTGAAAAATAAACGTTATTTTAAAATGCCATTCTAAATTTTAATAATTTATTCGCAGTGCTCGCTTACCACAAACTCGATGTAGAACTTGAACGTCCCCATATATACATTCCGCTCTGTCGCGTCTACACGTATCTTCAGAGGTTGTCCGGAAGTTGAGGCCGTACACACGCTCTTGTCTGCAGAGAAAATACAAATAACAATATATGAGCTTCGTTCTGGGAAAACGGGGCTAAATGCATGTGCGTAAAGTGTCATCCAAGATTAGCCTGTGCAGTCCGCACAGGCTAATCAGGGACGACAATTTCCGCTTTTATATATTTTTTCGTTTAAATGATGTCTCTTCTTAGCGAAAATCCAGTTAAGGCGGAACTTGTCGTCCCGGATTAGCCTGTGCGGACTTTACGCACATGCATTATGCCCAGTTTTCTCAGAACGCGACTCAAAAGTTTTATGGAATTTTCGTTCAAAGGAGGTATCTTGTAACCAAAAATCCAGTTGAGGCAGAAAAATAATGTCCCTGATTAGCCTGTGCTGACTCCACATGCTAATCTGGGACGACACTTTACGCAAATGGACTAATCCCAGTTTTTCCAGCGCGCGGCTCTTATATATAATTCTATTTCAGCTACTTCAATAACTGCATTTTAATAAATATTTCAAACATGCATGCTATCCTTACCGCTGCGACTTTCATCAACCCGCAGCAGCGCCATGTGATGACCAGGAGTGACGTCATAGATGTTGAATGAATACCCGTCGTCGTCAGACAGGCATACCGCGCTTGTGCTCCCATAGTCCTCAAAAAGCAGGACTACGTGACCTTGCGGGTAGATCCATAAGAAGGTACCATTCGTACAGGACTTAGGGACGGGTATATCGGTAGTCCTGTTGAAATTATAAGGAAACCTTAAAAAGTAACTTTGTTGTAAAGAATTTGATTAAACAGATGATTGTTGTGTAAGGCTACTGATTAAACATAAAATGGAAAAACACTAATACCTTCAAAATAGTATTACGGAACATGTGGATAGACAGTCGTATACTAACAATTTAAACGTTTATTAGCGTTGTAAAATACTAACGCACAGACTTACAGTAATCTGCATATGAAAAATATTGACGTAGGACAGTTGAGAAAATTATTTAAAACAAATCAGATAATACGTACGAATCACCCTGGACACGGGGCGGCTTAAAGTCACAAGGTCCTTCACCAAACATAAAAGCCCCGGAAACTGCGAACAGACCGAATAAGAACACAATCCTGATCATGGCTGCGTCTTTATAAAATGATGTTAAGATGTAAACATCACTTAAATCATCTATATAAATGCGCTTAAGTGTAAATATACCGTAGTTACTATTCGTTTTCAGACAAACTCATCTTTTTGCAAAAAAAAATATTTTCGTCACTCTTGTTTTTGCAAACCTAGATATTTTCATTTAATTAATGACTTTACATTTTCGTACAGTTGCATGGTATCTACCTATTTGTGTTTATCCATTGACATAGCGCTTGTGTAAGTACAATAAGAATGATATCGATCATTATAATCCTTAATCGATTATTAGAATTATTGAATAATTTATTAAATGATTAGCTTTGTTATATTGTCCTTATTATGTATGTATATTCTGTTTTGTTCTGGTCATAGACAATAAGTTCACACTATAGCTTAATTAAACTGGTTATGAAATTCAAAAAATTGTTGTAAGGAACCATTAAGATCTTCTTAATTTATTAAACAGTTGTTGTGTCAATTTTTGTCGATAATGTTAATCTGATTGGCAGTGAAAAAAAGTGTTTTTTAATAAGTGCCTATACAACATATCAAAATGGTAAGTGTAACAAAATCGGCTCCGATTGTACTGTCCTATATTTAAAGGCATTACATACAACTATTTAATAGCAAACAGCAAAATCATACTCAGCACAGTTAATTGTAGTAAAATTTAATAATTTATGGTGAATGCTACCCTATATCAAATGCTAATCTTTGTACTCTGTGGTCAAATTTTTATCTTAGAGTACCTTTCCGTTAATCAAAATCAAATATATTAAATGAGTTTTAATTCATTGCAAAGATAAGAAAGTAATTAAAACTTAATGGTTTTCAAAAGCAAAGTATATCATTGATCGATACCATTCGGCTTAAGACATAATACACAATTATATTCCTAACATTAATGCACTTGCCTTATTTACAGAAATATGAATGTTTTGATAGTGTCTTTTGAGAATATTTCAGTGTATCTAAATTTTTGGACACGAATAACATCAAAAAGTGCATCCGAAAACTAAGAGCAATTACGGTATTTAAATGATTTTTATATGATTCATGCTACTGCGAAAACAAAAGTGACTTATATATAGTGTTCCGTTTGTGTCATTGCAATTGTAATTGTGAAAATAAATCAAAACCACGATGGTACGAGTATGATGACATGATGATGACACGAGGGTTCGCTGCTGATGGCTCGATTTACCAAACGCTATGCCACGATGATATGACATGATGTGATATAATAGTACGATGAAGATTTGACTATGCTATTGATTCGATGTACCGATGACTATGGTACCATAATGATAATTGTGCGTTATATTAGTGTAATATCATAGACTCGTCATTGTGCCATTTTGAAGTTTAAGTCTTATTAAATTACATACACAAACATACGTTTAACTGTTTATATTGAATAATTAATTACGATGTCGATAACACAATGGCGATGCCTGAAGTACAATTGTGCGTTATCACGATGAAAATGACTGGATTGCACTTACATTTTTAACTAACAGTGCTATTTTGTCATCGTACAACTGTATAATCGAATTTGGGATTTGTATAAAAACACATAATGACATTTGTGGAACACCGTAAAACTACAACCTATCCCGGCTTACGAATGAACTAGAACATATTAAACGATATACGTCATATTGCTACGTGTGTATATATTAGCGCGATGTGGTTAATTACAACGAAGCGGTAAGAGAGCAAAAGCAGATCAAAGCAGTAGTTACAGTGACGTAAATAGGCATACAGGAATGTGTTTACAATGTTTTTGTTAATCCGTGATAAGATTAAAGTGCACGTACTTTAACTTCTGGCTTATATCCTGGTTTTCAAATATGGTATCTGATTACATAGGATGTTCTTATTTGGCATATGAAGTAAAAGAAAAATGTACTTCGATATTTATTAAAGCGTCATGTTCACATTCTGACTATTTTCCACCTTTTTGTCATACATTTTAAAAATAAAGGAACATCGTATACAGTCGCGGCCATATAAAGATAATTTAAACGCCAACCCTATAGCGTTCATCGCTTTCCTAGTTTTCTGACGTTGTCCTATTTCTTTTTAAGTGTGAATAGTGTTTTTCTTGTTCGTCTAAAATGCTCCTTGTATTCTTAGTTTTTTTATTTTAAGCACATTCATTGATGTCCCTTATGTGCGTTGAATATATTTTGAAGATATATCGTAGATAAAAATTAATAACGAATAAACATTTCAATACGGATAATAAATTAAATATTGTAAATCACAACTTTCCCATATAAAGTTTACGAATATATTTTGAAGTATAGACCTGCATATCAAAGCGTTATATACAAAAAAATATACAGTTCATTGATAGTTGAAATATTTTGTAGCTGCAAACAAAACCATTTAGTTATGGTAATGCTTAATGCATGCATAAAACCTATGTGTTTTGTTAATATGTAAGTCGTTCAATAAGTAGCGATTCTGAATCAACGAAGATGTTCAATATCCACGTATAAACACGACACAAACTTGATATAATGACTTTCAAAAATGAACGCTAACGCGTGATGTTAAATGTGTTATTGTTTCTTTGTCATGAGAACCCATTGTATCATTTGCGAGTGACGAGCTATTTACCATGATGATACGTATATGAATCGAATTCCATTATATGTATTGAAATGAAAAAGCTTGACATTGACAGTATAGACACGGTTTTCATTGGTTGAACTGAGGTAGCATATTATATTTTCTTGTATCATTGTCTGCTCAATGCGGTTTAAAGATCAAACTTTGACAGAGCAATCTTATATTTTCGTTATTAATTTTTTATAGTTTTCATAATTAAATATCCTTTTATAATCTGTATAATAATGAACTCGAATTGAGTTGAAATCATCAAGGTGCAATTTTTGTTAACAACAATCAGTTACACGCAGTTTAAACATCGATAGAAGTATTTTATCACACATCCTGGCTAATCCAAACATATCTAAAACAACATGTAAATAACTGAAGTTAATGTCCAATGTCCATACCTAGCATTTCCGACCAGACTTATCAAGAGATTAAAGTAATAAATCGCAATTTCTTTTATAACGATGAGAAGACATTTCAAGTAAATTGCGCCAGTGAAGTACTCAAATAAGATTATCCCATGTTAGTGGCCAACATACATTTAAGCAATAACTTTAATTGATACGCTTAATATACATAATATCAATTTATTTCAAACCATAACTTACGTTTGGGTCGTCCACAATTTGGTCAGAACGGAAAACGAACGTTCTATATGTTTTGGGGGAAATTTCCGCTTACGTGTTTTCATTTAATTGGTGTCTCATATATTTCAGATAGGCAACTATTAACTTCAAGTCCGCGATGAACGAAACATGCATAGCTTGTATAATGTGTTTCAATGCTGCAATTAGCAGAAAACATTATTTGCTTTTGCTCGCAATATTGACTTCTTTTTAAAAAAATGAGTTTCTTTGATATTTGGCTCACAACAAAACGCAATAAAGTTATCAGACGTTCAATGTAGGCGTAATTAATGTTTTACCCCGTAACTTCTTCATTGTAATAAAAAAATAGATAAATTGATACCAATTAAGGGTCGAGGTCAAGGAAGTTATTTAAGAGGCATGACAACTTTAATCATTCGCTATCAAAGCTCATAATTTTGGGGGTCTTAATCTTCATGTTCTAATACACTACTTAGAACGTTTAAGAACTCCATTTACGATTGTGTAGCTCAACACCAATGAACATATTAAACAATTTTACCGTAACATTGAATGTGTGTTCAACCAGTAGCTCTCCTGACCCGTCCTCTTGCTCCACAAGAAGCGCTTAAAAGAGTCGCGTTCTGCGAAAACTGGGCATAATGCATGTGCGTAAATTGTCATCCCAGATAAACCTGTGCAGTCCGCACAGGCTAATCAGGGACGACAATTTCCGCTTTTATATATTTTTTCGTTTAAATGATGTCTCTTCGTAGCGAAAATCCAGTTAAGGGGGAACTTGTCGTCCCGGATTAGCCTGTTCGGACTGCACAGGCTAATCTGGGACGACACTTTACGCACATGCATTATGCCCAGTTTTCTCAGAACGCGACTCAAAAGACCACCAGTAGCTGAAGATGGACTCACTCGAGGCAAGGAGCCAGCTATTGCAGTTGCTTGGTTGACATTGAATATTCCGTTTTAGTTGATTTTTACGAAAATTTTATTAGTGATGGCAATATCTTGTATAACTCAATTTGAAAACTAACATCCTTATTGTGCATTTCTGCAAATTTGTATCTCTCAATTATTTTATGTAATGTCAACGATACCCTCATTTGAAGTATGCATTGATATATTCGCGTTACGCGTCCTTTTTAATGCATATTACATACAGATACATGAATAATATTTTTTTAGAATACTTCATATAGAAAAGCCTTATATTTTTAAAAAAATAAGCCGTCGCTAAATAGTGGATCCAGGGGTGGGGTATTTTTCACTATTTGTGAAATTAAACCTCAAAATTGTGTCTCGCACGTTCTTTTTTTCGTCCGATTAAAAAATGTATCGGGGTGTTGGAATTTCAGCAAATATTAATAATACACATTTTACACAAACAACTGGTCCCCAAAAGGCCCAACAACAATGTTATTACCCCCTTATTACCCTCTGATATTCACACCTTGCAAACTAGTACATCAAATAAGGGTCTAGCTGAAAGCACTACGGAGTACCGAAACAATAATCGAACGCTAAACGAACAGTGTAGGGTTTTGTTGCGCAAAGGGCCATAACTCCGAGGGTCTGATCCACGAAATTATTTCTGCATCATATGCGGGCCTCCACATGCTTTCCAACCATGCCGATAATGTGGTGGTAACTTGGCATTGAACTAGGTCTAATTTACTTGCCAAAATCTAGACTGTTAAGTCCACTGCGTATATTACATTCAAATTCGAGTTTTATAATTTTAGGGACCAGAAGTCGACCATTTCTTGGATTGACCCGTTTGTATTAGGTTGGAAGATACCCGACCCGGGGTTTTATAACATTAGGGTGTTAAGACTAAGGTACAAGATTAGTTAGGTTTCTAACGCTCTTTAGGTAATCATTTACCGTGATATTTTTATAAAATATTTTTGTAAAGAGATAGGTCCGACTAACTGACCTTCAAGGTTTGAGTCAATTCTCCCCAGGGATCCGGATACGCAGGTTTGTCTGAGTAAAAAAATGCACCCCACCTCAATTAGGGTATGTGGAGCCCGAAGAGAAAAAAAAATGCTAACGATAGTGTTTGGTTGTCAGAGATTCAAATAATACATATTTGGTAAGCAAGTCAAGTCAATTGTATTGGCAAATACATTTGTACATAGCCAAACAACATACATTTGACATGTAATGACGGTGTAAATAAACGCATATTCATCAATTGTGATGAAAAGTATGGTGTATATGATGGACACGAAATAATAATTAATGGTTGTGTGCATGTTGATAAAAAAAAAACAACAATACACAATATGCATAATTATATACATAAATTATACTAATTGTGACTAGATCTTAACTCACATGCCAGTCTATTAAATTTAGCCAAGCAAGTTAATGTCTTTCTATTCGAAGTAGACATCAGTTGCTTAAATTTTATAAAAGAAGACCAGAGTAGATAATATTTAGGTAACAATAGTTTTCTTAAATCTCTTTACAATGGACAAATTAACAACAAATGGTATTCATTCTCAATTACACCCATATTACACCTTGTACATACTCGTTCACTTCTTGGAATATTTCTGTATCTACCTTCTTCAATGAATAGTGAGTGTGCAGAACAGCGAAGTCTAGTCAAACAAATTCTATCCCTAACATTTACCACAATATCTAAATAGTTTTCAAAATCAAAATTTTATTTGAATAAACGATACGTATAAAGTTTGGGCAAGTTATCAATATCACTAACCCATGTTTGTAAACTGATATTCTTTATACAGTGACAGATACAATTAACATCACTAGTGGTTATATTAGATTAATAATACAAAAAAGACAATCATCAGTTATAACATTCATCGCCGGCAAAAAGTTTATTTAACTGAAGTAATATCCCACAATTATTTGTTTCATGACACTTGTTGTTGAACACAGTAAACATACTGCTAGAAAGTTAATTTCGCAAAAAGTGTAATTTTCATGTTTGTGAATTTTCGGTAATAAAAAATAATGTTCGTATCTGGAAGTATAGTAGGAAATTTTTCTTATTAATTAATACTACCAAAACCATAGGTTGCTAGGCGAATATAAAACATATACATGGTTATGAATTTCAACTGGAAATAATCAAACAATTGACGTTTCTCCATAAAATGTCAAGTAGATCTGGATAAATAACTTAAAACGACGTAATAAAGAACACAATTAGATTGCAACTGGAAATAATCAAATAATGTAAGATTTTCGTATGTTAAGTAGACACAAATTAAGAAACTATAATAAATAAAAAAATAAAAAAAGAACAAACAATGAATGGGTTTAAAATGATAAAATTAAAATATGTCCACCGGTTTTAAACATCTCATCTGTGCATATGCTAAACAAAGCAAAAATATAAACAATAAACAGTAGTTAAGTTTGATCTAAACTAGAAATGTGTCCACAAATATCCCAGATACATTTCACTGGATATACACATACGTATTGCGCGACAAACATTCTAAGCATACATATTAAACAATAAAACAATAAATTATAATAATAATAATAATTTAAACTTATGAATAATGAACATACAAGGGAAGTTTGTGTTTGTGTTGATGTTACACGGCATTCGTATTACCAGAATAACAAATTAGTTGATGTAATGGATATGTTATCTTGATAGTTGTAATGTATTTGTTGATGCAAATGATATGTCATCTTGATTGAGGATCTGTACTTGTTGATGCACTTGATATGTCATCTTGATAAATGTTCTGTATTTGTTGATGCACTTGATATGTCATCTTGATGTATGATCTGTATTTGTTGATGCACTTGATTTGTCATCTTGATATATGCTCTGTATTTGTTGATGCACTTGATATGTCATCTTGATAGTTGTAATGTATTTGTTGATGCACTTGATATGTCATCTTGATATATGATCTGTATTTGTTGATGCACTTGATATGTCATCTTGATGTATGATATGTATTTGTTGATGCACTTGATTTGTCATCTTGATAGATGATATGTATTTGTGGATGCACTTGATATATCATCTTGATATATGATCTGTATTTGTTGATGCACTTGATTTGTCATCTTGATATATTTTCTGTATTTGTTGATGCACTTGATATGTCATCTTGATATATGAT
This sequence comes from Dreissena rostriformis, assembly GCA_007657795.1. Taxonomy (NCBI): domain Eukaryota; kingdom Metazoa; phylum Mollusca; class Bivalvia; order Myida; family Dreissenidae; genus Dreissena; species Dreissena rostriformis. The sequence continues at coordinate 5,552 of VMBQ01010770.1, read as the reverse complement.
CTGTATTTGTTGATGCACTTGATTTGTCATCTTGATATATGATCTGTATTTGTTGATGCACTTAATATGTCATCTTGATAGTTGTAATGTATTTGTTGATGCACTTGATATGTTATCTTGATAGATGATCTGTATTTGTTGATGCACTTGATATGTCATCTTGATGTATGATATGTACTTGTTGATGCACTTGATATGTCATCTTGATATATGATCTGTATTTGTTTATGCACTTGATATGTCATCTTGATATATGATCTGTATTTGTTTATGCACTTGATTTGTCATCTTGATAGATGATCTGTATTTGTTGATGCACTTGATATGTCATCTTGATAGATGACCTGTATTTGTTGATGCACTTGATTTGTCATCTTGATAGATGATCCGTATTTGTTGATGCACTTGATATGTCATCTTGATATATGATCTGTATTTGTTGATGCACTTGATTTGTCATCTTGATAGATGATCTGTATTTGTTGATGCACTTGATATGTCATCTTGACGTATGATATGTACTTGTTGATGCACTTGATATGTCATCTTGATATATGATCTGTATTTGTTTATTCACTAGATCTGTCATTTTGATGGATGATCTGTATTAGTTGATGCACTTGCTATGTCATCTTGATGTATTTTATGTATTTTTTGATGCACTTGATATGTCATCTTGATGTATGATATGTATTCGTTGATGCACTTGCTATGTCATATTGATGTATGATATGTATTAGTTGATGATCGTGATATGTTATCTTGATGTACGATATGTATTAGTTGATTCACTTGATATATGTCATATTTATTTATGATATGTATTAGTTGATGCTTTTGAATTGTCATCTTGATGTATGATATGTATAAGTTGATGCACTTGATATGTCATATTGATGTATGATATGTATTAGTTGATGCACTTGATATGTCATATTGGGGTATGATATGTATTAGTTGATGCACTTGATATGTCATATTGATGTATGCTATGTATTTGTTATTGATGTATGCTATGTATTTGTTGGTGCATTTGATATGTCATCTTTATAGATGATATGTATTTGTTGATGCACTTGATATGTCATCTTCATATATGACCTGTACTAATTGATGCACTTGATATGTCATCTTGATATATGATCTGTATTAATTGATGTTCTTGATATGTCATCTTGATAGATGATCTGGTGTGCATTATGATCTTATATCCGGGAATCCTTTCACGCCCTTTACATAAATAAATAACATCTTTCATCGTATCAATATAAGCAGTATTCATAAGTTTTACGTGTCTTATGTGACTTTGTTGCTGCATGCTACAGGTTGTGACACAATGACTTTTTATGCCAATTTATGTCCCTGCAATAATAATTACAGATGGCAAATAGTGATTACTCTGTATGTTTGTGTGTATTGTTTCGTGAGGGATGTAAGACAAGTATATTATTTGGATATGATTAGACTTTTGTTGGGCCCTCAACTTTCTTCTTAATAACATTTTTCGTAAATTCAATGGGTAAATATTCAAAGAAGGAAATGGTGCGCCTATGGTTATTAACTTTACATCTCTTGATACTGATCTTTCGTAAACATAAATAAATAGAATTATTTCAGTGTTTAAACCTCTCTAAAAGATATATGAATGATAATCTAAACATGGATAATTTGTTCTATTAACAAAATATCCAAAATATCTACCCTCAAGAACTTCCCTGAAATAGGTCATGTTTACCTTTCATCTATGATGCAGTCATAGACTTACATTTCAATGTTATAGACAAAGAGAGAAAACATGTCTATATGATAAAAAGAGATGGTTGTTATTATTTTTTCTTTATAGTAAATTTCCCTTTCTTGGATGGTAATATTCTTATTAAATGTTTGTTTTAAAATAAATGTTATACGCTTGTTTTTGATTGAAGGATTGGATTGACCTTACTCTTGAGCTAACAAAAACATGTTTAAAACGACTTCATAAACGATTAACTCCGTGATAAATTCGAGTTATATGCTATATATTGAAATTAAGGTTTCATAACAATATGTCTTAAAATGTTTATTAACTAATGGAAAATTGCACCCACATGATTACAATGATGTTTTAAACGTGTTCGCAAATGCAAATATGTCAGATTTAAAAATCAAACAAATACAAAATCAGGCATCTCGCTTGCTGTTGCTTGCTGTTGCAGCTTTAGGTTCACTTTGTGTATATATGATATGCTGCGATATGGTTTTTACTTCGTTGACATAATATCATATAGGTATGGTATGGTTAACTAATTCGTAAAATATTTAGGTTAATTGTGGGAAAGTTAATTTTCTTTGCATATAAAAGTTTGTTAACATATCGAACAATACAAATTAAAAATACCTGATTTATTATATTAACAACCAACAAGCCATTCTTAGCACAACACCGACGTGTCTACTGTTTGGAAAGTACTATTATTTTTGTTAAAACCTGTGTAAGACAGTAACTCCGAAAAATAGTGCGCATAATTCAATGTGTTAAAAATGATAACACGGCATCTAAGTATAAACTCTCTGACAATATAAATGGACACACACACACACACACATTATTGATTTTGAGATTTGAGTTTGCACATCTGCCGTCAATACGAGATACAAGGTCGGTAGCATCGATGCAAAACGCAAAGTTGCATCCCTCTAATTTTCAAATAATCCGATTGAAAAAATAAGGATCTATTCATTCGGGCCTACTGCCGGAACATTTTCGCAACATTTCATTGGATATGTATATAAGTAAAAACCTGGGCTAGACACCTAATTCAAATAATAATTAGCTCTTCGGCAAACAATGCGGGTCAAACAAGACACGTCTGGCGCAATTAAACCATATTTTAATTCCATTTGCTTTTTAGATGTGGCAATCTGACGGAAATCGTATCAGTTAGTTGTGACCTTATGGAATATCGAAACTCCAAAAACATTCGGAAACCATTAAGCTTTTTCTCTCATTTTGATAACGTTGAAGTATTTAACGATGCGCTCAATGATGTTATAATAATGTAGATGAGTATATTGTTCGAGAGCAGAACGTTGAACATTATACATATGCCTGTATTCAGCGAGATTTCGAATATAACATGGAAGCTACCTTATAGTGTAACGCTTTGATTAACAATGTTAATGTTTCATCTGGGCTGTTTCAGCTGTGCTTTGTTAGAGTCAGTTCTGTCTGCAGGATTCGATTGTTGTAGATCAGTCATTTTAGTTTTGGCTTTTTGCTGGATGCTTATTACTGAAGGTTAAACTCTGAGTCGACTGTTTCATAGTATTTGTTTAATACACGCTGACCTTCTGTGTGTGTTCCTCGATCACAGTAAAGTGGTGCAATGTATTTGTTCTACTTTTTCTGGAGTTATTCTTTTAAACGTAATTTAAAAATAGTTTCGTCTAATTTAGATTTGTGTTTGGATTTGAGAGAAATCCCCTAGAGCTTAACCGAAGATTGAATATAAATTAGAGCCAAAAACCTTTATTTTATCCGGTTCATTTTATATGTTTAAAATATGATTTCTTGGTATGGTCAATAATGTTGATACATATTTGAATGCTGATTGTCATCATTACAATTCATTGAAACCTTTTACGTATAGGCAAAGGCTGTATGTTCATGCATGAATTGTTAAATATACAAACAACAGTGAAAGCTTTAAGTAGGTTTCTCCGCTACATTATGCATAACAATAGGGTTCAAATACGTAGCTAAGTTGCTTACGAACGTACAATACAAATGAAGAGATAAACACGACTTAAATATACTTAGCATACCAATATTTTACATGTAGCACTGTTGTCTTTTCGGGAATGCAGCAACTGTAAAGCTTTCCCCTTCCCCGAAAATATTGTTGACGACCCCGACACATTTACGAAGCGGTATCTCTTACAGCATCATAATGAAATGTGTTAGGGACGACAACAACCGGGCATGTTTGACCAAACGATTTTTGCAAGGGACCACATGTCAATTAGGGTTGTTCTTATAGGGAAATGTTGTATCCATTGATTTGTATGTGTATTCTTTGTTGAAAATATGTCTTACCAAATTGGAAGTTCTATAATTAACTGTGCTTTTAACATACTTGATATGTTCTGCTTCTGTTCGGACGTTCATAGTGCATATTATACTCTTTGTTATGTATGCGTTGTTAATTAGAATTAAGTCAATCATAATTTGGTTCTTTGTTAATGTAAATTTAAGTGAGTATCGTATTTACGTAATTTTCTAGTTTTTAAATTGAATGGGTTATATTCTCGTTGATTCCGGGTGGGAACATGTACACATACTACAAGAAACGAATTCACGCCTAATGTTCAAAGACGTCTAAAGAAATGTGTTTTCTTTTCATAAGAGGTGTTTCTTAATAATAATGAGCAGCACAATAGTTTAAAATAATACATTTTTTAAATCGCCCTTACATTAACAAACGTGTAAAGAACAGTTTTTATCCCTCCAGAAAATAAGCACCAACGGCTTTCTATCTGGGTACATATGAACATATATCTCTACAACGAGTACTTTCGGCAAAGAGCACAATTAAGAAAACACTGTAATACTATTATGCATTCGATTAATTCATATTTGTAACAATATGAATATTTTGTCTTCAAACAGTACTTATGATGTACAACCAGTTTGCAGAAGACGTATTTTCTTTATGGATACGACGCAATCGTGGTCTCAATCCAGGACTGAAAAGCCGCCACCTTTGCGTAGATACCAGGGTATTCTGGTACAGCACAGGCCAAACCAAAGGATGTTACGCCCATCACGTAGTAAAGACCGCCAACACTGCACACCAGAGGTCCGCCTCAGTCTCCTACACAGGTATCAATGCCTCCCTCCATATAACCGGCGCAAACCATGTTCGGAGTTATCTGTGAATAGCTGATGTATTGCCTGTTGCAGTCCTTATCATCTATTAAACGAACCTCTGCTGCGCGAAGTACAGTCTGACCTGCAGATCCAATAGTGTGACATTTATTATATATATATAAATATATATATATATATATATACGTAGGCAAATCAGCATATATATATATATATTAATACATTAATTTTAGTTTATAACAATATGTGTTATATTATTCTAAACGTTTGCCAAATAACGCATGTGTCATTTTTTTCAGACTTGATTAATTGCTCATTATGTGTTATCGTGAATTAACCATTTTGTATTTGCTACAAATTAATAGCGTTGAAAATAAATGAAAAACACAAACAATATCCTAATAAATAATTACAAATGTAAATGAATAACAGGACCGCCGATAAAATTATTGGGTAAATTTAAGCGTGAACAAAATGATCAAAAGCAACATCAACAATCAAACGACACAATACTTGTACATGTGTTTCAAAGATGGACACACATTAAGGGTTAATATTCATGTCAATAGATACGTGACTTCACATCCATATTTTATAAGAATATAAAAAATTACACAAAAACTTAAACAATGGCGTCACAAATGTTTACAGTGCAATTTATAGAGAAGAAAATAATCAACAGTCT